>JAAAKQ030255933.1:0-10847 GCA_010016005.3 Zanna intricata | reverse complement strand
AACCTTAGAACTCTCGACTTCGAAATCAGCTGATTTGCGATGTCGCGTTAACCACTAGACCAACCCGGTGGGTTGGGTTGGTAATACAAAAAAAAAAAATTTGTTGAAGAAAAATATTTGTAAGTTTTTAAACCTGACAAACGATTTTAATTGAAATTCCAAAATCTATTTTCAGAAATTCTTTGAGTTTTTGACATTTTTCAAGATAGAATATGAAGAAAATTTAAAAAAAAAAAATAATAGATTTCATAGTATGGATGTGGATAAATCCTATACTTGATTTATCTGTTATAGATGAAAAAAGCTCTGCAAAAATTATTTTCATTATTTATCCTAAATTATCAAAGGATACAGATAAAACGTCGAGCAGTCAAGTTAGTAAAGAAACTGGATTTTCTCGATCACTTAATTTAATAACTTGATACATTAAAAATTATATAATTTAATTTTTTATAAAAATTGCTAGTAGAAACGTAAATATTCATTTTCAAAGGATGATAAATGCAGTTAATGAATCGTAGTATATAACTGATTAAAAATCAGTTTTTATTTTTTCAAATTAACACCACTAAGCAGTGTCAGTTTTTTTCTGAAATTTATTTCCAAAAAATCTATTGTAAATCTTCAATATAAAACAAAAAAATTAAGAAAAACCATTAAAAAGACTTAAAAAATACTGCTTTTAAGAAAATCGTTTTCCATTTTTGAATTATAGATGTTGGTGCCGAATTAAAAGTAATGTATACAAACATACATATTTACATATACATATGTACATTAACATATACATATTTGTGTACAAAAAGTTAATTTTCCATCGACTTTGACATCAAAAAAAAAATTTTAGTTATATATTTATTTAAAATATAAGATGTTTAAAAATATTTTACCCAAATTTAAAATAAATTATAAACTGATTGCTTAAAAAAAAAGATCATTAAGAAATAACTTGTAGAAAGCTCCAATGCATATAAGTTAAAGCTCTTAGGAATAAAGAATAGTTTTATATTTTACCCAATAATTTTCCGACTAAATTTCTTGATTTTTTTGAGTAAAAAATATTTTAAATATTAGAATAATATCAAAATTTATTTTTTTATCTCCAATGACAAAGAAAAAATGAAAAATATCTTAAAATAGTATATGTAAACAATGTAATATTTTTAAATCTTTGTATTTAGCTACCCGGAAAAATTACTTGCAGAATAATTTTTTTTAAATATTAAAATTGATCTATACGGTAAAGGAATACGGGATAACCGGTCGAAATAAATTTCCTTCCTTTTTTTTTAATAAAAACGAATGATTAAATTTAAAATTGTAAATATATTTTTTACCGTTAAATTCATTATTAACATTAACAATTAATTTTTTATTCAATGTAGGGTTTTTTCATTGGATAAACAGTATCATGTAGCAAATTATCATTATTATTAAACACTTTCATTTTATGTTAAGAAAATGTTATGTAAAATGTTAAGTAAAGAGCTTCTTAAAAAAAAAAAATATATATATATATATATCTGTTCTTCGTTAAAAAATATATAATTTACTAGTAGGATAACTTGATAGTGTTGAAAACAATTTTTAAACAAAATAATATGAAAACAATATGTTCAAAAACCATCTATACAATACTAGCAGACCCGGCAATGCTTCGCTATATCTAGATTTGAGTAATATATAGATTAAATGAACACAATTAAACGTTTGATATGACTGCAAAATCATCATAACCAATACTGAACATTACGAAACTTACAAAACATTACGGAACTTCACAAAATCTAACCTTTCACTTTATAAAAGTCAGACTGTAAATAAATCCAATTGTGAAAACAGGATATTGTAAAACCTATAGGATTTAGTTCAAAATACTCTCTAAATACAGTACTCGGTTAAAAATACCCCTAACTTTCTTTTTACTGGTCAGATCGTAGATTTTAATAGCTTTAAACCTTCTCCAGACAACGCGGACCATTTTGCAAAAACTCACATAAATCGGCCCAATAGTTTTTTAGTCTATAGCAGACACACATACGAACATTGCCTTTTATATTTATAGAAAAAGAAAGTCTGTTTGCATATTTGTTTATTTGTTTCTTCAATATCTCTACTCCGGCCCTAGCGAATATAGTTTGTGCAAAAATATTTATTTTCACTTAACTAATATATATTCTGAATATGAGCCAAATAGTTCCACAAATATAATTTTTCTAAATATTTCAACCCCAGCGCCACCGCAGGTCAATTTTTCGCAAAAATATTTCTTTTCACGTATCTAATATTTATTCTAAATATGAGCCAAATTAGACCATAAATGCAATTTTCCAAATATCTCAACCGTAGCGCCCTGTAGCGAGTCCATTTTTACCTTCTTGTACGAAGTAAAGGAAGTAACGCCTATCGACTGGAAAAAAACGTGTCCAGAAAAGCCCAAAATCCAAAAAATTTGGATTTTAACCTTTTCTTAACTGCTCTATAAGCTCTCATTGAGAACTTTTCAACAAAATAAGTTTTACTTACTTTCATTGGTTCCTAAGTTATAGCCAAATAAAATTTAATGAAATATTTTGGATCTTCTAAGGGGAAGGTACGTCAGTTCAAATCCGACTTCATCTCCTAATGTTTTTAACTTTTTTTTTAAATTTAATTATAGGTGTACAAGGAAATCATGTGGTTCACATCATTTTTTTAAATATATAGAAGATAATATTAAAAAAAAAAAAAAATACATAATTCACATATATATAACAAGTTATTCTTATCTTTCTGTTTGGGTTGACCTTTGAAAATGAAGATTGTACTTTAAGATTTAATTTTACATTTGTAATATGAATAACAAAGGTACACTTTTTTAATTTTTTTCAGTAATTTCGTTCAATGTATAATAATGATAATTTAATCGTGGAGATGTACATTTAGTTCTTTACTTTTCACGAGAAAGTTTTTTTTTATTATGCACGTAAATTTTTTTCTATTAAAAAACTGTTTGACATAAATATCTATAAATGTGTAATTTCAGAAGTGTATTTTTAATTTTTTTTTTTTTTTTTTGAGTAATTTTATGTTTTCTGTTCACGTAATTGAATGAATTAATTACAAATCGATGCTTGTAATCAAACTCAAGTACCTATTGTAGGTCTATCAATCGGTTGCTTTAATATCGAGTTAAAAAGTTAATATTTTTTATATTTTCATAATTAATTTAAAAAATTAATAGTTTTACGAAAGAAATTCAAATATTTGTAAATAAATAAATAATTAGTTATATTAATAATATCTTACTGTTATATATCCAGATTGATGAAGGAGTAGATTTGTATTTTCTAAATGCATCATTAATGGAGCTTATTCTAGCCAAAACTAACTAAAATTCTTATTCTGTTTACGTAATATTTATTTTTATTATAAGAAAGATATTTCTTTTTAATAAAGATTTATTTTATGATAATTTTTGATGTAGTTATTTATAAAAAGATAATTATTTATTATTTGTATGAAATCGTATAAGAATTTTCCCACATAAGATAATTATACCGACTAATACAACAAATTTATTCTTTTTAAATGGATTTATTTCATAAATATTTAACCACGCAGATAAATTATATACTAATAATGTGTTGCATAATTTATATAATTAATATAGGTTATACTAAGTATAATATAATTATTATTATTTATTTACAAAATATGCTTATACCCTCTAAAACGTTCATAGGTGAAAATGAATTTGTACCACATGAAAAACGCTAAGCCTTAACTGGATCGAACCCGGGACCTCCGGATTAAGGGCCGACGCTACCATTTTGCCATGGAGATCAGGACCTGTTATGATAATATACGTAGTATTAACGTAAGAGTAAATGTAAAAATGTAAATTAACTGTAAAATTAAAAAGAGAGTGTTTTATATCTGTAAATCCAAAATTAATTCTGCAAAAAAATAAAAAAATTAAACTACGTTGAGTACTGCATTAAGTGCCGGTTGTTGCGACCGTGATCTGGAGAGGCCATATTGTCGAATCGAGAGCTCCTGCTTCGCAGCTTTAAAAGTGTAGTTTTTCCTTTGTTTCGTATATTCTTTGTGATTTTAACCTGTTATGATTATAAAACTGTGCATTTTGATATACAAATAACTAAAATCGGTGCGTCGATTCGATAATGATTAGCTATTAAAAAATAGCCTAGTACGGCAAACTAAACACTCACCAGGTGTTGGGAGATTATCGTGGACGAGGGGAACACGGCGAGCCGCGGTGTTATAAGTCTACACTGCTCGCTCACTAGATAAACTTTTTGATAGATATTAACAGCTGGGTAACTAAGGAAAACAGAAACATAGTTACCATAGGGCAACAATATAGTATTCCAAAAATTTTAAGACAGTTATAAACATTCTCTTGATGTGTGCGCTTGAGATCAATTTATACTTAAACTTATGTAATTCTAAACTTATACTAATTAAACAGTGTTCTAATTATACGTGTTCTTTTATTTCAATAAATTAAATTACTTATCGCGTGAGTTTTATCTCACCTTGCTAATCGTATACATAACTATTTTTTGGTGACCCCGACGTGATTGAACTCTTAAACGAACTATTTAAACGTAATATTTTACTGTTTGCGGGAGTGATACATGTTATATAGTGACATTAAACGAAATAGAAGAAATATTCTATTCATACAATTATTTCATGAACTGGATTCTTTTGTATTCTAATGAATTGTATTCCTACGAGTTGCTTATGTCATCAGAGGTATATCATCAGCTATCGTCATTCATCGCCGATTCAAGCTTTTCAACGACTACATTTAACGATTACACTTTACCTATCGTCGATAATTTATTTTCATTGTAATTTCGCGCACTCGTTTAAGCTGACCATTAATTATGTCTTCAAAGGACGAAAATACGACTACTATCGTAAATAAACTTACGGAACTACATAGAAAACGTGGCTACATTAAAGGCAGACTCACTCGCATTAAAACATTTATAGAAGCTTTCAATGTCAATGTCAATTCATATTCGGACGTAAATACGCGTTTTAAAAGGTTAGAAGACTGTTGGTCAGAATTTAATGCCGTTCAATCTGAGATAAGGGCGATTACAACTGAAGCTGAATATGCATCAGAAGAAGAGGAGCTTTCAAATTTTGAAGATATATATTATGCGACTGAAACCCTTATTAAAATATTCTTTCCAAACAAAATTCCTTTTCAGTTATCCCTTCTTCCTCTGAACACAAAATTCCCGACATTTCCGACATCATTAAACTTCCTACTATTCCACTTGTCATTTTCGGATAAATACGAACAGTGGACCGATTTCTATGATGTTTTCGAGACTATGATAAATAATTCAACTAAATTTATCCGGGGAAGCATTGCAAACCATCAAAGAAATAAAATTGTGCTGAAAATTGACAGTGCTTGGTTCCATCTTCAACTAAGTTTTAAAAATGAACGATTAATAATTAAGGCACATGTTGATAGCCTATTAAATATTAAACAAATCGAAAAATCGTCTGCTGTGAACTTTTAACAACCTCCGGAACTACAATTAAGTATATCTTCAGAGGGATGAGATGAATGAATTGCAGTGTGTGTGAAAAAATGCCATGCCTGACCGGGATTCGAACACGGAACCTCCGAATGAAAAGCCGAGACGCTACCACTCGGCCACGGAGGCCGGCCTGCTGTGAACTTGCGAAATATATATGACACTGTTACAAATCATCTCGCAACTTTAAAAAACTTAGGGGAACCAGTCGATAATTGGGGAACCCTTTTAGTATTTCTAATTTTAAGAAAGTTAGACTTCGGAACGAGAGATCGTTGGGAGGCTTGTCATGCAAAACAAGTTAATACAGTAGAAACTGATGAAGTCAACGTGGAAGGCAGCGGGCATTCAAAGCGTTAATCTTTTAAAATTCTTATTCAATTTTTACTCGAACATTGTGCAATTCAAGAAGGCCGTGAAGAACATAGAGCCCAATCACCTAAGAAATCATTTTCTAATGAAACCAAACCTAACCAACGACCCTAATATAGTAAAATAATTTATTCAACAAACGTAATTACTCTGCCGGCCTCCGTGGCTGAGTGATAGTGTCTCAGCCTTTCAGTCCGGAGGTCCGGGTTTGAATCCCGGTCAGGCTTAATGCTTCTCAACGCTATTTTAAAGTTAAACAACTTAATCTATGTCTGAACTGTTTAAAATCAGGCCATAAAACTATTCTGTGTAAATTCTTTAAATCAAGAGGTGTTGATGTTCTTCTAGGAGCTTGACTTATTCTACAACATACTTCGAGATGGAAGGATCAAACTTGGCAATGACTTACCAATTCTACAAAATACTGTTTTTGGTTGGGTGGTGAGTGGCAAAATCTCTTCAACTAACTCTCGTAATAAGTCGCTTTCATTTCTTACGACTGCTGATGCTAATACTGAGCCCAACACGGAACAACTCATTTCATCATTTCGGCAAATCGAAGAAATATCGAACAAATCAAAATCTGTTTTAAACGACGAATGTGAAGCACATTTATCTAAAAGTTAAACGAAATTCTAGAGGTAAATTCATCGTAAATACCTTTTTATCTCTCCACCCGAGACTGCGTTAGGCACGTCAAAGGATCAAGCATTTAAACAGTTCCTATCACTAGAACGTAGACTTTTAAACGATAATAAACTCAAACAAGATATGGAAAACGTAAACAATATATAGAAAATGACGAGCTAGAATTAATTCATGACAACGAGGAGCATGGCTACTACCTACATCATCCAGTCATTCGGGATTCCACCACTACTAGCGTTCGTATTGTTTGATGCCTCTTCCAAATCAACATCTAGGTCTCTCAATGACATCCTGATGATTGGACCTACTATACAGCGTGACCTAGTATCTATATTGCTGTCTTTTCGCATGCATACTTATGTATTTACATCGGACATCAAACAAATGTATCGAAGAATACTTGTAGAAGATCAACGAAAGTATCAAAAAATTCTTTGGAGAAATGACGTAAGCGAACCAATTCAAACGTAGCTTCTCAACATATGGTACAGCTTCAGCACCTTTCTTAGCAATTCGTACACTATTTCTTTTAGCTGATATTGTGAGAAACAATTTTTCGGCTGCTTCTGAAGACTGAGAGATTTTTATGTGGAAGACTGCCTAACGGGAAGAGACTCCCTCGATAACCTTAAAAAAATACAAGAACTAATCAATCTTTTAAAAAATACAAGAACTAATCAATCTTTTAAAATCTGCTGGTTTTGATTTACGTAAATGGTGTGCTAACCATTCTTCATTACTTAAAATATTTCCACTGAGCACATTGAAGCAAATTTTGTAGTTGAATCCGATAATATTGTCTGATATTTCAAGGATATTTGATCCAATCGGCCTGATATCACAAATTGTAATAGCGGCAAAATTGTTAATGCAAGAAATTTGGACCATTAAAAATCTCGGATAGGATCAGCCAGTACCAGATGACATCAAATTAAAATGGAATTTGTAGAGAGAAGCACTTGCTACATTAAACGAATTAACAATTGAGAGAAGGGTGTGTTAGGTGAAAGCGAAAATCAAATCGAAATTCACAGTTATTCCGACGCATCGGAAAAGGCTTACGGAGCCTGTATATACATTCGTACAATAGAGATGGCAATGAATTTATACGGTAAAATTGCTTTGTTCCAAGTCACGGGTAGCTCCAATAAAGTCAGTTTCATTGCCACGACTAGAATTATGCGGGGCTCTCTTGTTAGCTCAGTTACTTAACAAAATTCGATTTCTTTAAACATTCATTCTATCTCACTCTGGATAGATTCTACCATAGTACTACACTGGTTAAATTCACCTGCAAATACGTGGCAGACATTTGTTAGCAACAGACATTTGTTAGCAACAGAGTGGCTCATTCATGAATTAACCAATAAGTGATTGGAAGCATCTGCGTTCTAAAGATAACGCAGATTTAATATCAAGATCTACTAAACGAGAAACTTATTTCTTCTTCACTTTGGTGGCATGGCACTTTGGTGGTTGACTAAAACCAAAGATGACTGGCCGGAAGTTCTTAAAACTACTTCGGATTTTCATCTTGGTCTAAACTGTTAAGAATTACAGCCGTCTCGAAACTAATAATGACCTAGGAAATCATATCTTAATGTATGATGAATTAGAAACGCTTTTTGTAAAAATTGAAGCTTGTGTAAACTCCAGACCCCATTAACTGTTTTATCCTCTGATCCTAATGACTTAAACTCACTCATTCCAGCTCACTTTATTACTGGCCAACAACTCACTTCCTTTCCTGTACCTGACATGACGGAAAGTAAACATCAATAAACATGATCACTGGCAAAGAATTCAATATTTAAATCAAACCTTTTGGCGACGTTGGACGACAGACGAATACCTATCGACACTACAGCAGCGCAGAAAGTGGCATAAGGATTTTCAACCTCCTAAGACTGGAACGTTAGTCATAATCAAGGAGGATTTCAGACCTCTACATTACTGGAACATGGGACGCATAGAAAAAATTCATTACGGTTCTGATGGTATACCAAGAGTGGCTACTGTGCGAACTGCTAAAGGACTATGCAAGAGAGCTTTAATTAAACTTTGTATTTTCCCTGATTGAAGTTTGCACCTTCAAGGGGGGCGGCATGTTGAATATCGTTTACTAGGGGAACACGGCGAGCCGCGGTGTCATAAGTCTACACTGCGCGCTCACTAGTTACTTTTTGATAGATATTAACAGCTGGGTAACTAAAGAAAACAAAAACATAGTTACCATAGGGCAACAATATAGTATTCCAAAAATTTTAAGACGGTTATAAACATTCTCTTGATATGTGCGTGTGAGATCAATTTATACTTAAACTTATGCAATTTTATACTACTTAAACAGTGTTCTAATTATAAGTGTTCTTTTATTTCAATAAATTAAACTTATCGAGTGAGTCTTATCTCACCTAATCGGATACACTAGGTGACCATAGTTATTAATAATTTCTATATACATTTTGCTCGGCGGCAATAGTTCGCGGCTATTTGGCTGGGCTGCCAACTGTGCTATTCCTAGACTAGTGTCACTATCGATATTTTAATTTTTATCATAATATTCTCTTTGCCCGGCCAGGCGGCAAGATTCGAAACTTCCGAAAGTCCGGTCTCCCTCTGCCAAGGGGAGACACATTTCCCCTTATACATTTCCCCTTATAACTTCTGTTAGGGGGTCTCCCAGTGCCCCGAAACCCTTTGGGGATCGGACCTCCTAACCCCCACCCTTTTTTTTTTCAACTCCTATTGGACCCAGAATGGATACAACCAACCCTACAATTCAAGTAGACCCTGCCGCGCTCATTTCCGGCATGTACTGTGAACTAGAGACCAGAAACAAGGCCACGGAACCCCGGGTTGCACCAAAACGGGAACTCGCACTTGGAATCAGAGGAGCCCACTGAAAGGAAGAAAAGGAGAAAGGCTAATATTAGTGCCTCCAACAAGAGTGCTTCGCCTACAAAAGAGGCCAAAACACCAGCTGAGCAGAATGACACCGGAAAAGGAATCCGAAACACCGTTAGCCCTCTGGGATGCTTTCCTCCAGGAGGTCGAAAAATTGGCAGAGGTGTGTATAAAAAGAAAGCCTAAGAAGCCGATCAAGACTCTGACATCATCCAGATGTTGCTGACTGGAACGGAAGATGAAATAATAGACAAGAAATGGCTCTCTGCAGCCTTTACCAAGACCAAGATGGTGGTGGGGATGCCACCCAAACAGCTGCAAGACGGCAAGGTCTATGTGATAGACGCCAAGATCAGCTTCGGACCCAGCTGAGCAAAATGGCGCCGGGCCTTGCGGACTGGCTTGACGGCCCTACTGAACCAGAGCCTGGCACGGCGGTAAGAGATATCACGGGCGTTGATGTGCTCAGGGTACAAAACCAAGCACACTCCAAAGCGACATCTATGCTGTATTTGGGATGTATTAGGGACAGCGCAGACTTACTGAAGCATCCGACCATCAACATGATCAAGGAAATGTATGCGGGAGACTTGGTAGTGGTAGTCCCACAACCCCCACCTTGGAGACAAGTCACAGAAGACCGCAGAATACTGGGCAAGAAAGACTGATACTGAACTGAACATCTATGTCCTCATCCTTAGTCAAACACACTTGCTCGCTCACGCACCAATGCTTCCATGGTTGTTCTGAAGCAGCAGGGGGTGTCCTATGCCGACCTACTGCGGAAAGTCAAGTCTACTGTGGGAACTGACATGGCGGACTCAATAATATCAGTTCGCAAGGGCAAGGATGAGACAGTGGAGGTACGAGTTAATGATACAGACAAAGAAACTCTTGGTCAAATTTTTTTTTTTTCAACATTTTTTCAAAATTTTTTTTCTACTCTTCTTGATAAAATTTCAGTCTCTGACCGCGAATTACCGACAGAGGTAGGACTGAACGTAAAATAATAAATTAATATCAAAGATCTGGACTGCGAGGCCAGCAAGCGAGGCCAGCAAGGAAAAGGTTCTCATGGCAGTTAAGAGAAAACTTCGAGACAACACGACAGCTGTCATCACATCAATCCGGCCGGCGTATGGACAAATACGCCACTCTAATTCTGCCGACCAAGGAGGCTCAACATCTTGCCTCGGCAGGCAGGATACCAGTAGGATGGCTGTCGTGTCTGGTAAAGATCAGGCAACAGGAGCAATCCTGCTACCGGTGCTGGTGCCTCGATCTGCAAAGGTCCTGATCGTTCAAACAGGTGCTACAACTGCGGAGGGACTGGCCACAGGAAACTGGACT
>JAAAKQ030255922.1:0-10848 GCA_010016005.3 Zanna intricata | reverse complement strand
TTACTAGTAGATGGAAACATTTAAATTAATTTGCTGTCTCTTGACCTAATGTAGTTGTTAAATATAGTTTTCATGTTCATCATTTCTAATGAACTGAAAATTTAGATTTTTGTAGATATTCAGGAAAACATTTACTTGAAACAAAGTTATTGTACTGAATGTAAAATCTTTGCACATTTGTAGACCATTACCGACTTCAAATATTTGCTCTTATATCACCCAAAGAGAAAACTAATTGTTGCTAAATTTTTTTATTTTTATTAACTTTAAATTATACCATTAAAAATAGCGATTTTTTAAAATCAGTACTCGAAAAACCATTTCTTAATTGTAAGTTTATTAGGCATCGATTAGTTTAATTGCACTGATCACGTGAAAGATTGTTTGGAATGTGAATACGAAACACTCTTAAGGAGATCTCATGTGAATGTATTTCGCAGTTTTTTCTTTCAATTTGGGGTCTAATTTCGTACTTTCGTATTATTCTTTTGATCTGAAATTCTAAAGCATTCGACGGAAAAGCTATTCGATATGCAAATAAAGTTATTAATCAAGTACCCCGTGTCTGTAATTCTCCGGTGTTTCTAGTTTCTATGTTTTAATAATAAGTACTCAACGTTTTATTTTGTCGTGATTGTAGATGTTTCTAATTTTGATGTTGCAAACGGGGTATTGCGATGTAGGATATAATTTGTGACTCGTGAAGTGAAATGGCTGTGCCTTTTTCTATACTTAATTTTAGTCAGTTCGCTTCGGCGTTGTAAGTGGGAGGGTCTTCATTCGGTGCTTAAATCAGTTTGTTATGTAGTATGTAGTTTTTTAAAGATTTGTTGATTTTTGTGTGACTTATTCGAGATATAAATTTTTGAAACGTTTTCGTTGATGAGAATTTTAGATTGTGTTGAGTTTATTTCATACGTGTATTTAATCGATATTCTGGAATCGTGAAAGTATCTAACCTCCATTGTGGAGCAGGTAGTTTTATTGCGATTTTTATCGGGTGAGTACTTTTTTATTATTAATTCATAAAATTGTAAGGTTAGTCTATCAGATATTGCCAAAAAATTTTCGTTTCGTTCGCAAATGCCAAAAAAATTGATTTAATGTTATGTTTGCAAGGACTCGGTTTTTGCTTTTTTAGTGATAAGATTGACAACTTCTTGTCTGCATGGTTATTTTGTTGAAAGAGTTGCATATTAGTGGATGTCGGCTATATTGGGCCTTTTGCTAACATAAGATTAGCTTTTCTGTACTTGAGTTAACTCAGAATGTAATTGTTTTGTATTAAGTGAAATTTGTTTTAAAACAGATTTGTTTTAATAAAGTGTTATAACCACTATTTTTCTATTTGACTTTGTTATTATATCATTATTTAGACCATTTGTAGACCTCTAATTTCTATTACAAATCCAAAGCAACTTTTTTTCCAGTAAGTTGTAATTTTGGAAAACTATTGCTCCAGTATAGTAAGCTGTACTGTATTTATCAATTGCTTTAAATAATGGTACTATAATTTATTAAATTTGGTATTTTTACTATATTATAGCTGTTGTATTGTATTTTAGGATTTCAGGACTTTTTTGTTTATTTGGGTTATCTTGATCATATTTGCATGTTAAACAAAAGCATTTCTTTTTTCTATTTCTGTTCTTTATGTAATTTTAGGGTTTTAGGATTATTAAACAGATTAAATGACAAAACCACCAAAGAATACCAGTATCCACAATCTAATACTCAAATCTATATAAAAGTAACTGCCTTTATTAGGACTTGAACCTTTTTTTTTTTTTTTTTTAACATCTGGAAGCACAATTAAGTATATCATCAGAGGGATGAGTTGAATGAATTGTAGCGTATGTGAAAAATGCCATGCCTGACCAGGATTTGAACGTGGGACCTCCGGATGAAAGGCCGAGGACTTGAACCTTAAAATTCTCAACTTTGAAATCAGCTGATTTGCAATGATGAGTTCACCACCAACCCGGTGGGTTAGGTTAGGTTACCTGATGTGAACAAGGCTATTTTTGTGATATAACCAATATCAAAAATATAAGGCATTCTTGCTAGGCTTTCTAAGATGTATGAGGAATGGAGTTGTGAGCCAAATATACCGTTTTTTATCAGAATTCTAAGCCACAGGAATGCAGGTAATATTCAGCTCTAGAAATAATACCTACACTCTATGCTTCACACTGATTGGTCATCTAATAAACATGATTACCCCCCAAATAGCTTCCAAGATCTGATGGATAGCTTCCATCAGAGAAGCTATTCTCTGATGGAAACTAGTCCCTCCAGATGCTTTGCATTCATCACAGATTTCATAGATGTAATTAAGCAACAGATTAAGGTACCCCTTTTAAGCAGAAAACAATGAATTATGTACACTGCTTGTGTTCAATAGTGAAATCATTTGTTTATTTTACAAATTTTAATCAGTGATATACTGAAGTTTGATTTTTGCTTATTGAAGGTTAGGTTTTTGCTTTTATATTCATTGACCATCTAAATTGACTTTAAATCATGTAATAATAGACATCTTTCTCTTCTGAGTTCTTGTTGCAGGTGCTATTCAGCTTTGTCATTTTAACTTAGATGCCTTATTGGTGATTTTTGTTTCTTTTCTGTTCTTTTAAAATTTGTTTTACATCATTGTACTACTCTCTATCATTACTACATATTTATTAATGTATAACTTAACTCATATTCTTGGATATAGTGTTAATTTCCTTTTTTTTTCTAAGTATTGTTGAATATTAGCCACAACCTACATCTACATTTCTCAATTAGTGGTGTAATGATGGAGATTACCTTATCTTTAAACTTAATTGTCATGTAGTGAAGTGATGTTTTATGACTCCAAGGGTTTACAGGGATGTACATTATTTTCAAGAAGGTTGTGAAGAGTTTAAAAATGACAAAAGAGCTGGAGGTCATAACACATCTACACTGATGAAAAAATTAACAAAATATCTAATTATTCTCAAAATATCCATCTTAACTACTATAAATTTTCAGAATATTATTAGAGATGTTGTTGAAGAGGTGAGAGTCTCTTATGGCGCATGTGAAAAAACTTTTACTGACGTATTATGTGTTCTAGAACTGTTGAATTTGCAACAAAAACATTGTTGAACAATTGTCGTCAGCTGACATTGCTGATGACTCAGAGTTATAAAAATTTGTCATAACCATGTGGGTATATGGTTATTATATTGAAAAGAAGGTCCAATAGTTCCATTGGAAGCTTCCTGAAGAATCAGATCTTAAAAAAGGATGCCAAGTTTGACTGAAAGTTAAGATTGTGGCAATCAAAGAAAATTGTTACAAATATGGGAAAAAATTTTTTGGATTTTACACCATAATAACACATACTTACTCCAATAATATAATATATTTACTCCTCATTGCTTGGAAATGGTGGGGATTCAGTCCATGATGATATGCAGGAGATTGCAAGTGTAATCATAAACAGTGTAATCTATAAAAGTATGTTGAAGTATCTGAAATACAATTTATTATGGATTCATAAAATTTATTTTTAAAATATGTATTTAAAAGTTTTATAAAAACAAAATAAAATGAAAATATAGTTTTTTATCAATTACCTCCTCATAAATTATTAGGTCCCATAATAAACTTAAAAATAAAATAAAATTTTGATAGACTGTATTATATATAAATGAAAAAATATGATTTAAAATGCTTGAACCTTTGAATTTGAAAAAAGCAGAATTTTTAATGAATAGTAAGGAAATAATCTATTTTACCAATTATTGAAGGAGTTTCCTTACGACTTAAGAACAGGTCTCATAAATAGTAGTACCTATTTGCCATAATACCACTGATAAAGGAGTTGCACAAACTATTAAAAAAAAAAAAAATCTTCTGGAAACATTTCCTTATATTTAGAAATTGGATTTAAAAAAAAATATTCTTCAAAAAGTTTAACTACATTTTGACATATTGATCAATAAATTTTACTAACTTTTAAAATTTATTTAATATATCTGTAAATTATTAAATTCTTTTGTTGTTTATCAGTTACAAAATATGTACTAAAATTTTCCTTCGGTGTTTTTATTAATTGTGATTTTTAAATTTGCTCAAAAGTGCTTGAAGCTCAAATGTACTTAAGCCTTCCTTTACATAAAAATGTAATTTGTTTATTGTTCATATTATTTGTCTTTAAAAATAATAATTAATTATTTCAGTTACTAGCATTTTGTTGTGTGTCTCTTTTATTACTTTACACTTCTATTAATTATGTAATTGGGAATAGTATTATTTCCTGTTCTTTGTAATATTTCCTGGTGATTGATTGTCAGTTACATTCAAAAACCAGATTGATCATTTGAGACTAATGGTAGCAGCTAGAGACATAATGTATGGTATAAATCAACATTTATTTTGGATAGTGGAAAAATACTGTAATGAATAACAAATTTCCAATTTGTTTGTATGTGAACTGATTTAATATTTTTGAGTGTTACTTGAAACGAAAAAGGAAAGGTTAATGTCTTCTTGAATAATGCATTTTTTTATGAAGGACAGTTTGTAGTAACATATTAGTGTTTGATACTTCTCCTAGCTTTCATTTTTGTTAGTCAAATGATTTTAGATTGAATTATGATTTTGACATTTGTTTTTAAATGTTTTAATATTTTATTAACTTTACATTAAGTGAAATCTACATGATGTAATGAATAAACAAGTTTTGTTGTTCATTTTTAGTAATTATAGGTTTTTATGCCCTCTCCTGATCATATAAAAAATAAAACAAATGTTATTTGCAATAGTTTTCTTTTGTGCCATTTAATTTTTGAAAAAGAATAGTGTATAATTTTAAACCACATATTGTGGTAATATGTTTAACATTATGATGTATCATGTAACCTAAACAATACTACACTGTATTAAGTATTTATCTAGTTGTTTTAAATTTATAAATGTGAATCAGACAGAATTTCAAGCCTGTGTTACCTATCTATCTATGTATTCATCACTGCAGATGTGCAAAAGCAACTAAAAGCAATTACAGTAAAAGCTTAAATATACTTTAATTATTTAAAAGTATATTTGTTTCGATTGATTATTAAAAATAATAGTTTTTTCTATCAGTAGGATTCTTTGCCTACTATTTCATAATATGTGTAGCATCAACACTGCTTTCAATTAGTGAGCATCTGTTATATTTGCTACAGCATTTTTTCTTTTGTAATCATTCTCTTGTAATGTATATTACATTTCTGTTTCCGACCTGTTAATTCCTGGCTAGTTTTAGTACAATTTTCACTGTCAACTTGTGCACTTCTTTTCAACTCTGTGTATAAGCTAGTGTTGAATTTCATTTGTGTTTAGCATGGGTTTTTTGTTTGATTTTTAACTTTAGTGGTGTAGAACAAATATTGAAACTAATGTTGGAAATACAAATTTTAATGAAAATAAATAACCGTGAATAATTGAATCTAGCATCTATTTGTGTATACTTAAATTATAGGAATCAAATATATAAGGCATTGATAGAATTATCCAGAATTTTTGTGGTATATAGTCTTTCAGCATTCTCAGTCATTGAATTTTAAGTGATATATTGTGCAAAATTTAGTAATTATGGAGTAGATGTTTTATATTTTAATTTATAATTATTATATCATTCATAATTGAATCTTGTTAAGTAGTCTATGGAAAAATTACTGATTTGCTGACTAGAGAAAAAACTTCTAAAGGAGAACAAGATTTTAACTCTTTGCAACATGTTAATAGAGATGTGGATAGTATTTGGGTGACTAATGTATCTAGATGTGATCTGATTCAAGAGAGAAATTTTACTGAGGATAAGAAAAAGACTCGGATATGGGAGAATATTACTTTTGTACCAAACTCTTAGTAAATAGACAACTTTTGTCCATTTTTGTGGTAAGTAGATAACTAAAAAAAAGGAAAGTGTTTAGATTTAAATAAAAAAAATCAACAAACTTTAAGATTCAGTGTATACTGATAACTCATCCAATGATAAAATGAAAAAGAAAATTAGCAAAAAGAGAACTAATCATACAGAGCAGATAAAAAACTAACTTCATAAAAGGAACCCATTTTAATATTCCTTTCAGAGAAATAACATTGAAAGTGGATTTTATGTCCACTTTAATCTTATGTTGTTTTTTTCTTAACACGAATAGGATTTAGTTAATACAAAAAAATCAAAAATTGGATGACAAGAGGAAATTGATTTGCTTGATGTGGGATAAATGGAGGAGGAGAGTAGACAATTACAGAAATGTTCAGAAAACATACCAGGTTACAGAAAAACAGCATATGACATGATGTCAACAGTACCCTGCAAAGATGCCAAGGCATCTGTGTGCAGTCTGTTGTCTAATTGTAAATGTGCCGGTAAATGTGTAGTCTCAGGCACCACAGACAGACTCAGACCCCAGACTACACAGACTCAGGTTGACCACTCCTGAGACATGTGGTTAATTGAAACCCAACCACCAAAGAACACCGGTGTCCACAGCCTAGTATTTAAATCCATATAAAAGCAACAACTACCTTCACAAGGACACCAGACTTACCGACTTCGAAAATCAGCAGATTTTGCTATAATGCAAGTTTAACCACTAGACTAACCTTTAACCACTTACTAAAACTTGGCGGGTTGAGGAAGAAAGTTTTAATCATTAGAATTAAACACTTTAACTTACTGAACAAAGGAAGTGTATATAATTAGTTTGTTTCTTGATAGGAAGAAATTTAATACTATTAATACTTTTTTAGTCTTTTATTACTTTACACTGTTTATTCCAGCTTTTCTTATGGTTGTGATGTATAAAATTCTTTGAATTATAACAGGCAGCAGTTTTTTTTTGCATGTAATGAAATTTATTATGTAGCCAGTTGCACATGGTAAACAGTGTAATGAATACTTACAATGAATGTCATTAGCATTTCAGTGTTTGGTTGACGTGCTGACGTGTAACAGAATATTTAGTTCAGTAAAATAGGCAGTACCACATCATTCCTGCTTTTCTTATGGAACATACTGTGTTTATATCTGGTATGTACTGAGTTTATTCTGGTATAGTATATACTAGAATAGCAATGCCACATTCATAAATTACTTAGTTCTAGTGTCAGGGCACCTTCAACATTTGCTTGTGTTATGAGACAAACAAATTATACATGTGGCTCACCTGTTTTCTTGTATTTTCTAATTTTGGTATCAAGTAGTAGAAGTTTTACTGTGTGAATTGAATTATTCTTTTATCTCATAAAAATAAAAAAATAAAAATTATTATTGGTATTATATAAAACTTATTTTTTCTTCTTTATGTCATGCTATACACAACAAAACTATATTTTTGTGAACAACTAAACTTAGTTCCTAAATTTCCTCTAATAACAAATCTTCTCTATCCTCTATACTTCATCAACACTAGATCCTCATCCAACTATCTCCTCAGTGTTCTGCCTTTGTTTTTATTGTGTTACTTTGACATTCTTGTGTTGTCCATTCTGTACACATGCTCCATCCATCTAATTCTCTTAGGTTTTATAAATTTCACTGCTTTCTATTAATTAAGATCTCGAGTTTACCATTTGTCTACTAACCTTCACTGGCCCCAAAATTCTTCACAGCATCTTCCTATCAAATCTCTCCTCCTTTTTTTGTAGACTTATCAAACTGTATATTTTCATTTTGGTGGTTGTAGTTACAAACTTATTTTGAAAAAGCTTTATATTACTGTAAAATGCTCTACTTTCTGATTATCTTGATTCCTTGATGCTTATTAGAATATACAGCTATGTTTATTATTATATTATTAGGTTTAAAATAATTTGATTTTAATGACAATCTTTATGTTTTTAGATTAATGGCAGGAGTTCCGGATGATGTTACTTGAAATGGTAACTGTGGTAGCTGTTTATTCTTTCCAGTAAATGCCGCGACATAAGGTACTTGATTTATTTTTATATTCTATCTACTTATAATATAGTTTATTTCTTTTTTACAGAATGTTCCATATAATCCAGAAGAATCAAGGTTGGGTCAATCCATCTGAACTGATCCAAGTGACCACTAGACCAGCCCACCGGGCTGGTCTAGTGGTTAACTTGACACCACAAATCAGCTGATTTCGAAGTAGAGAATTCTAAGGTTCAAATCCTAGTAAGGGTAGTTATTTTTTACGGATTTGAATACTAGATCGTGGATACTGGTGTTCTTTGGTGGTTGGGTTTCAATTAACCACACGTCTCAGGAGTGGTTGACCTGAAATTGTATAAGAACTACACTTCATTCATATTCATAAATATCATCCTCTGAAGTAATACCTTACGGTAATTCCAGAGACTAAAACAGGAAAAAAAACAAGTGTGGCTGCTTAACCAATTAAAAAAAAAAAAATTGAAATTTACCCACTTGTTTTCTATATGTCTCAGGACCTTAAAACCATTTTTTTTTTTATTTTTTATTTAACCAGTTTACCTGTGCGGCCATTTTTGTTATAGTGTGCTCACTTATTTTTGTGTTATTTTAAGGATTTATGGAAAAAAATCATAACTAAAAAACTGTTGGTCCTGGAAGGATGAAACAAAAAGCAATTTAATCACATTTTTTTAAGGAAAAAGATTGGTCCAGTATTTTATTTATTTATCTCTTTTCTTTCTATGAGAATATTACCAATGAAGTTGAACATGAAAAACAGTGAAATTTCACTTTTGGTAATTTTTTTCAGTCACAAAAATAGGTGTGCGCACCATAACAAACATGGACGCCACAGGTAAACTGTTTAAATAAAAAATTTAAAAAAAATAGTTGTAAGGTCCTGAAACATGTAGAACAAATGGTTTTTTTTTTTAGTTGTTTTTAGGTTTATGTTTTTTTGGGACGCTTCAAATGGATTGACCTGGTCGTGGGTGCTTAATAAATTATATATATCAGAATGATATAACATAAAGGACTTTATTTATTTCATATATTTTTTGAAAGTAATCGCACTGGATTTTTGTACACTTGACAAATTATTCTTGAATTATATTCCTATTCTTGAACTATACTCTGTGTTCTTTCTCCCTATGTACATTACTGTAGCGAATACAAAAATTATTATTTATTGAATAGGTATAATTTTTCTCTGATGGGTTTATAATCAGATTAATTTTTTAAGTTTATAGATTTCTTTTATATGCTATACATTCTGAAAACACCCATACAAAGTCAAATCTAACAAGAAAAGATCATGTAGCAACCATTTATATATTAAGATGTGTACTAATGATGTGATAAATCAATTAGAGTACTTCATATAATGGAAACACATGCATTTTGTTTGTTTTTACTAATAATAGAAGAAACTATATGTTTTTTTCCCAGAAATTAATTTTATTATTTCCTTGAATCCAACAGCATATTGATATATTTCCATATATCAACTGCATATATGTAAAACTGTTGGGAATGTTATATTAGAGATGTTGCAAAGTATGTTTATCTACTACTTACTGGTTTTCCTTATTTGTTAAATGAGCAGGTTGGCCTTCATTACCATTATGTATTGTTTCATGTTCACTATATTTAGTGAAATTCACAAATATTTAGTAAGCCCATTACCTTAATATGGTGGAAGTGATTTCAGTTAAGAGTTATTTATAATAATTTATATAAATAACTGATTTCATCTCAAAGCAATTTAATTATTGCTTATAACTGTACTATTTAATATAAGTAATGACTGATTTATGTTGTACATCATCTGTTATTTTCTTATATAGCATTTACTGAGGTTTTTGTACACTGCATCAGCCATTTTGCACCATTTTGGTGTGCATCTGTTTTGTTTTAAATAAAAGTTGAAATTTCTAACTTATGTATGATCAGTTGAATTTTACTTAGATGATTTTTCTCAATATTAGATTCTCTCAAATTTTGTTTGAAGTTACTTTTTATTGGCATTTTAATGAAGTAAAATCTATGTCAAGTTAAACAAAAATTATACTTGCAGCTTCAGTTTTTTGGGGCTTTACAATGTTTCTCTTGAAAACTGATGGAGATCAGTTTTTTGTAGATCTGGGATCCACTTTTTTTATTTTTGAGGTCAAGAAATCCATTTAAAACTATTATTAATTTTGTCCTATTACTTATTTGCCAAGTGAAATCCCTTGCACTTAGTTGTTCTCATTCTACTTAACTCTTATTTAAATTTTAGATATCGTGCTAGATTCCTTTTTCTTTTAGATGGTTTTATCTTTAGTTTTTTCTGGCCTCATTTTACACTTTTAACAATCCTTATAGTGTTTTATTTTAATTAATCCTTCTCCTCTCATGATATACCCTTGCCAATTAGTTTTCCTTTAAGGTTCTATTTTCATTCACTTTTCTAATTTTTACTCTGTCTGGACATTTAATTTTTATAATGAATAAAAATCTAGAGAATGGAGAAAAGGATTCAAGAAAAATGTAGAGATTGGCTTACATTTCAGTCATTTAGTGGCTTTCTTTTTCCCTTTTTCTTAGTTTTCTATCACTTCTATATAAAAGAATACTCCAAACATAACAACACAAGATGCTTATTCAAGTCATCTCTATCTTATTGATAACTATTTATTTCTATTAGTTACTTCCTTAACCATTATGATTATACTAGTTAATATGATTTTTGTCTCATGAGTACCAATAGGTGTACATAATAAACAGTTTTTATCCTGTTTTCAAATATGTATTCAGAATTTCTCTGTCTTCCACAGTTTTTTTGTTATTTTAATTTTTTTAAATACGAGGGTAAGTCAATTATTATCCGCAATATAGTTATAAAATTTTATTGTAATCAAATAGGAAACTTACAA
>JAAAKQ030255867.1:0-10848 GCA_010016005.3 Zanna intricata | reverse complement strand
CAGTTACGGGGCGTTCAGCCCCGGACTTAGCCCGGAAGTTTCACGCCAGGAAGCCTTCATTTATTAGAGTCCACAGTGGTGGAGTAGTGCTGCCTATGGTGGGAGGATAAATGCGCGAGCAGATGTCGTGTGGTGGGAGTGCCCGCCTGTGCATGCGCGTAGTATACTGTACTCCCTCTGACATTACCTCGTCCGAGCGTTCGCCAAGTTAAACGCGTGAGGAACAATATATCTATATATATATATAAATATTAATTTTGAAGAGTGTTTTTAATGAATTTTTATCTTATTCAGTGGAACTTTATGTAATTCAGCAGCAAAAACTAAATTGTGTATGGTATATACAGCTTACTTAATGTATGTATTTGAGATAATAATGTTCGTAATATCTCCATATGTAATGCGCATAGCCTATTTATGCTGTACTTTTAAAAAATTAAAGTAATATTTTTACGTTAATAACTGACATAGAAAATATGTCTACAGTTTTTTTAACGTCTAGCTGTTTTAATTTTTTTTTAAGAAGTTTGTTAGGTGCCAAAATTGTTTCAAAAGTAACTTGAAGGAGCTAATAAAAAAATCAGTAAGTAATAAAATTAATTTTAATAAAATAATTTTAAATGACTTAACTGGAAAGTTGCATAGTATCTTGGAATATACTAAATTACTTATTTATGACGTCAAATGATGACAATCGATTTTATACAAAATTTTCACGTTCAATCCTGACACTTTTTCAGGTATTTGATTCATTTACAATAAAATAATGTATTCAAGTTAAATTGTTAAATCTTTTTCACTATTTTTTTCATCTGAAATTAAAAATGTAAAACGTAATACATAGATGGTAAAAGTTTAAAGAAATGTTACGATTTTAATATTTTTTATTAAAAAAGTAATTGAATCCTAATGCTGTAAACATTTAAACTCTTTTACATTATTCCTGAATGAAATGAGCAATTAAACTAACCTGGTTAGTAATGCAAATGTAGTACTGTTAAAAAAAGTACTATTAAGAAATAATTAAGGTTATGCTTTAACAAAGTATGAATCCTTTTTTATTGAATAAATAAACTTTCATCTACAACACTATTCATTATATGTGATTTATAAGGGTCACGTATAATTTTAGTTTTCAGGTTTTTAAAATGGAATGGCTATTATTTCGTAAAACTTATTATTATTTCTTTTTAAATCCATAATTATATTTTAACCGTACTATTTAGATAATTTATATTCTTTAACTTTAATTGAGTTTTTTTACAAAACTACAATAATGTAAAATTTGAATAAAATCTTTCAAAATCGATGATAATCCTCATGGAATAAAGTAACATTAACGATTTACTGAAACCCTTTACATCTGGCTGTAATTTTCATGTAGGAGAGTACAGTAATACTAAGATTATACTTCTATCAACATCATTTACACATTTACACAATCTTTATGACAATCTCCAGAACCGAATAGTAATATGTATTTTCACTGTATTATTAGGTTTTATGCCAGAAACTCCTATACTCAATCGTGTTTTAAATGTTAACAGGACTTGAAATAAGCCGCTTACATTTTTTTTTTATTTTTCTTAACATACTTTAGATCAATCCTTTAGGAGAACCCATTAACCACGGAATAAGAATGAGTAGGAAAAAAAATTAACCAAAAACAGTTTCTGGGCGTTTTGTTTCTTAAAATTTAGCACTTAACTGTTTAACACTTAAGAGAGTTTTCTTTATTATCGGCAATTTAGTAGGCCTTTTCCGGACCGTCAATGTAATTTAACGACACCGTAGTGTTTTTTTTTTTTTTTTTAGATCTCACCTCGTATTTTAGATTCCACTTAATTTACCTCATTTAGTTCACTGCTCTAACTTTTTACAACATTTCAGGAGTTCTTTCAATTCAATGATTTGCTTGGTATAATTATTATTTGTGTGCAAGTCTAGATTTCCTACTTGTTCGTTTCCTGGTTTTATTTTAAAACTTTTTCTAATACTAATAATATCGGCGAGAACATTTTATTATGTTAGGCTTAACATATCAAATTCTTCTTTTTTTTTGTATCACATTTACTGAGTTAATGCTATTTCAGTTACATTTTTAGATCAACTAATTTAAGTCCCGTACTCAAACTTATTTCAAAATTTTAATAATGAAATAATTATACTATAAATATTTTACTGTCGATATTTTCAATTCATTATTTTTCATAAAATCCTCTCAATATAATTAAATAGATATAAACATAATTTTTAAATTTTGATTTAAGTTGAAAAGTTAAGAAAAATTCGAATTTATTTCTTCATTTATTATCGCAGATTATTGTTGGAATAATAATCAGACATTTTCAAGGCTGCGCTTTTAATTAATTTTAAAAGATTTTTTTTTATCTTCTCTACAATAATGAAAAATTGCTTGATGAGATTATAAAGGTAATGTGATCATTATATATCTTTCAACGCCGATAGAGAAACAAAATAAGTACTAAAACGGTTATCATTGATCTTAACAAAATAATTTTCAATGTCAAGAAAAGAAAACACAAAATTTTCTATGATATATATACATACATACATATATATATATGTAGAGAGAGAGAGAGACAGACAGACAGACAGAGAGACAGAGACAGAGGCAGAGACAGAACGAGAGAGAATCCGATTCCTCGTCGAAAACTTACCTAACAAACAAAAGATTATAAAGTTTGGGGTATCTGTGAAATAAGAGACATTTGTCCTCGATATTTTTTCCAGTAAACAACAAATTGTGGATGTTTCGATATGAATCATTTGCAATAACAAAAAAAAAAAAAAAAAAAAAAATCAGATTTGGTTATTCAAATAGTTACCATGACCATCCCGTAGATTCCCAGTCAGTTTAAATTTAATTTTTAACGATTTTTTCTAAATCTGTCTCCTACTATGACAATTATTTCCTGGCTAACTATTTATTTATAAATTTTATTGTTAAAGATAAGAATATTGATCCGTTACAGATTAACCGAATAACTGGTTAAAAACTCATTAGAACTCATTTTTCCATGTAATTTGCTCCTAAATCATTAATATGCTACAAAATTCTAACATATTTTAGTATACTTACCAATTTTTCTACTAATTGAGATTGTATGCCAACAGAAAGGATTAGTATGTCCTTTTTGTTAGTATCTCTTATAGTTCAGTCAAAAAAACGTTAAAAGGCTTGTTTGCAGCTGAGATACAAGAGCAATGAGGAAAGCATTCGTAGTTGCCTTATTTAGATTAATGATATTCACTTTAATTCAGTTCTTTTGGTTAACAAACCCTGTAATATCACTTATAGAATTAAAAATCCTTTTCTATTTTAATGGGTTTAAAAGCCGATAGGCAACTAGAAAGAAAACAATGGGAAATGTCTTCACGCCTGACTTCCTACATATAAGGCTGACATAAGTTACTTGTAATTCTAGATTTATATAAGTCAATCTACAACTGTTACAGTTAATTTTTCTGTGAACACACTGTGATTGAAAGAGCAAATGGCATCAGGTTTCATGGTTCTGTCAAAAAATTAGACGTTGAGGAACAAGCCCGAACTTACTTTTTTATCTTAGTAACCATTAATAGATTTAGTCTTCATTAATCTTCTCATTATCTTATTACGGATACTTTTAGTCGATAAGCCAATTTAAAATTATATTAGAGAAAAGTATGTTAATTTAAATTTAATAAAATTTATTATACAGAAATAGTTTAGGAGCCGGTAATTTAAGTTAATTTTAATTAAAAGAGTAAGCAACTTTTTTTTAAAGTTGTATCCCTCTATAAACCAGGAGTAAGTAGTTTACTAACTTACTAGAGAAGTATGTTTTTAATTTAAGGAAGTCCAGAAATAGACGTTAAGGGAAATTACCCTTCTGAAAAACACAATTTTACTAACTTCTGATCAAGTTTACTGCAAAAACTCAAGTTCAGGATTTATATGCCAACTAAAATTCATACGCAATAACATTGCGCTTATTGCGCAACAGTAAGCGCAATATACAAAATATTCATAGAAAATTCTGGAACACCAAAATTTAAATCAAAAAAGATCCATTTTTCTGATTAAAAATACAGTAATTTATCATTACGTTCCTAATTAATCTATAATGAAAACAATTTTTCTTTATTCTAAAATCAAAACTGCAAGTCGTTCAATGTATAAATGTAATATAATTTGAAATTAAGTTAATTAACCTTATGATTTTATGTAGAAACCGTTATTTATCTATTTTCTCTATATGACTACATTTGTAAAATTATTATTTTTAATAATTAATGTTAATTATAATTAATAATTATTATTTTTTTTATTTTATATTTGAAAAATGATAAAATAAAAATCAGATAGTGCATTGTATTATAACTATTACAAACAATTAATTAATGCAGGCGCATATGTCTGCAGTTTAGAATCAAATCCTAATAAAGGTAGTTACTTTAATTTTTTTGGAATTTGAATAATAGATCGTGGATACCGGTGTTCTTTGGTGGATGGGTTTAAATTAACCGCAAGACTAGTCGACCTAAGTTTGTTCAAGACTACAAATTTACCGGTACTAGTTACATTACACTGATAAATAGCTAATGACTTTAATTATCGATGCGACTATTAATAAAAGAATTAAAAAAAAAAAAATACTGCAATGACCTTACATAAGTGATGCAATGTTTTGGCTCTACAAAGGCTACGCGATTATACTCATATTCATAGGAGATTTTAGAACAACCAAAATTAATTTTTTCACAAAAGTTTGATATTTTCAAGAAAATTTCATTTTTTTTAATGTTAAAATATAAATTAGTGCGTCTTAAGACTTAAAATCTTCTTAAGATAATTCTTTATTTCTTAATTACATATTATTTAAAATAGTCATACATCAAATTTTCATTTCTTAAAAACAGTTAAGTCGATTTTTATAAAGTTTAAATGTGATAACTGTCATTTAGTAACTAAACTCTTTGGTCATTATGTGGTTTTATGTGTTCTTTGGTTTTATAAGCTTCTACATTCCTTTAAATTTTATAAGTTTTATAATTTTAAAAGTATAGTCATATAGAGAAAATAGATAAATAACGGTTTCTATACAAAATTATTAGGTTAATTAACTTAATTTCAAATGATATTACATAGTGATATACTAATTTATTTGTAGAAATTTTTGATGTAATTAATTAATTTACTAATTTATTAGTATATCCTTTCTGTTGGTATACAATCTCAATTAGTAAAGAAACTGGTAAGTACACTAAAAGATGTTAGAATTAAGCAGCATATTAATGATTTAAGAGCAAATTACCACGAAAAAATCAGTTCTAATGAATTTTTCGGCAGTAACTCAAACTGTAATAGATCAATATTCTTATTTTTAAAATTGCCAACATTTTAGCTTCACTGTATCTTTTTAATCATTGATAGTCAATTATTTTTTAAATATTTTAATGTTTGTTTTTCTTTTACCTTTCTTATTCTATAAATTTCCGTCTAAAACAAAATTCAATCATTTTAAATGTTTTATTACTCGTATATAGCCCACCAACCACTTTAACTTTACAAGATACTGTCACACACCTTTTTTCTTTTCTAAATTGTCTTCAAACTTTATTTTATAATTTACCAATCTAATATTCATCATACTCTTTTTATAAAAGAATCTCTAATTTTCTTGTTTTTCTGGTTTCTTTCATTAATATCGTCCATTTTCCATTGTGATAAATCGTTAAATAATCCATTAAAATATAAACTTAAAGATTATTATCTTAAAGGCATTTTAAAAAAAAACCTTAAAAAATCAAATTGATTTAGAATCGTCTAAATAAGTAAATTGTAATAAAGTGCTTCACCACAAAGTTCAAATATTATTGTATTAATTATGTATATTCATAAATAAGCAAACATTTTTCAGCACTCCTGCAAGTGGTTCAAAATGATGATCGTAAATTTTTGTACTTGAACCACGAAATTGTATATCCTATTATTAACGAATAAATCTGTATGCTTTATTCTTCCTGTAATGATCCAAGCCCGTTTTCGACATAAGAGACAAAACTATTCATTCTACACCTCTGACTATTGAAGCTAATTCTGTATCCCACAATGTATATTCTACTTTTTCTTTTTTTTTTAATATAAAATTATGTCTTATAAGATAATCAATTATAAAATTAGGGACGATTAAAAAAAAGTAATCCAAACGAAATTCACAAATTAAATAAATGTTTAGAATATATCAATACGCGCAAGCTGGATTTGATTTTATGATATTAATTAGTCATCTATCAAAAAAAAAAAAATTATTTTGTATTTTGAAAGTAGCATAAAAAATAAACTAAACTACAAAAAAAAAAAAAATATCTATTAATAATATTATTAACATTTTCATACAACTTCAGTAACTTTTCTATTCAACGTAGACGGTTTGAAATTATAATGATTTGAGTATAACTAATCCTTTTATTGAGAACAGCTTAATAATTCAGTTCCTTTTGAAACAAGATAGTCTCAACTAAGAAAAACATAGCTTTTCTTAATAAAGCTTTACCTCATTACAGTATTCTACCTTCCTTTTTTCAGTAACATTTTTTTTTATATTTTTCTCTTAATGACTAGGTACTTGAAATTTTTTCACTCTTCCGTATCTTATGTTTATCCCTTTGTACCTGTTACTTATTTCCCCTTGTTTTTTGTTTTCATTCTTACGTTTTTAATAAGTAAAAGAATTTACTTTTCTTGTTTTTTATTAAATGATATAAATGCATCAAAATTAATAATATAATTGTCACAAAAAAATAATATTTCTAATTAAGGTATATTTTTTTATTAACAGAAATCTTTTTAAATATTTTATAATTATAATATAAAAAAAACTTGCATGCAGCACAATACGTATTTTTTTTTTTTTATGTGAATAGCCGTTATAATTGTGTTTACAAGCTTTTAATCCAACCTAGCACTTATAAAAACACCGGTTCCAAAGTTAAATATTAATGACTTTCAATATTTGCTAATTTCTTTTGTTTTTATAATATTAATAATTACTAAACCAACTTAAAAAATTACAATGATTCCCCAACATACTTTGAATATGTATTTTTATATGGACGTCACATTTTGAATCTGTGTATCATCATATACGCAGAAAACATTTATAAAAATTTTAATGTTGTTAGTCAAAAGTAAATCGCACTAACGTACGCTGGTGAATTTGTAACATCCCTTTCTCATTACAATAAGCTACTTTTTCTGTGTCGCTGTAATACAGAAAAAAGTATTTATACACAAACGTTAATCAATAAAAGTAGCTAACTTTCATAAAAAAAAAACAAAACAAAAAACGTAGTTGGTAAGCTTCTTGTTTAGTATGGGCAACACTGCTACCTGTGGTATAAAATTATAAGTTCATATTATGAAATCAGTGAACTAAATAAAGAATATTGTTTTATTCTAGACATTGCAATTTTTTTACACACAAACAACTCTTTTTAATAGGTTACAGAATATACAGTACAACAATTAAATTAAAGCAATAATTATTTAAAAATTAAATTTCATTACTATTAAATAAGATATTATCTTATTTTTAACAGGTGTTTCAAAAAGGAAACAGTTTCATTTAACCTGTACTTTTTCTGTTTAGCCACCAGAACCACAGTAAGGTATTACTTCAGAGGACTGTATATGGATGTAAATGGAAGTGTAGTCTTGTACAATCTCAAGTCGGCCATTCCTGAGATGTGGGATTAATTGAAACTCAACCATCAAAGAACACCGGTATCTATGATCTAGTATTCAAATCCGAGTTTCATCTAATCTGAATGCTATCTATTTCACAATATTTGCACCCACTATAGCATAATTTTTTTTTTAAATCTCACTTTTAATATAGGTTTTTAGTTCAAATAAAAGAGGACTGATCTAAAAATATCTTCTTTATGTAATCTCAAAGGAAAATTTGTTGGTTTATTATTTGGAAATCTTTGCAGCACAACTTTTTTTTTTTTTTTTGAGATTAAGCAATAACCAAAATGTTTCTGTGATGTGACTTGTTTCACTGGCATTTAAGAAATAACTTCTTCTATATTTAACCAAATTCTCATTCCTTATTCTTTAACGGTGAAATAAACTGTTACATTAAAATTATCATCAGAAGCCTCTGTTCTGGGACTTTTAGAAAGATGATGCAGGAGATGTTAAGCGAAGAGAAGGTAACCAGTAGGGTGAACCCTTCTAAGATGTTTCTCATTAGCATTAGGGATGTGTATTAGAACATGGAAGCAACGGGAGTTATTGACTGTATTAGTCTGCAAAACCAGCTGCAAGCCTTTAATTGTATCAAAGACAGCTGTTTTGGGCAGACCTGGAACGTGGTTTTGCACGTGGACAAGGCGACTGCGAGGAGGCTCTGCACTCATAAAAGAGTTCAGGTCGGCTGGGTCCACTGTAGGGTGGAGATGTAATTCAAAGAAAGCCAGGTGCTTAAAATAATGGCGCCGGTCTCTGCGGCGCAAGTGGTAGCATCTTGGCCTTTCATCTGGAGGTCTTGAGTTTGAATCCGTGTCAGGCATGGCATTTTCACACACGCTACAAATCATTCATCTTCATTCTCTGAGTGATACCTAATGGTGGTTTCGGAGGTAAAAAAAAATTGCTTCAAATGATGTGACATATATCACGTGGCTGCAAGATGTACTGGCCAGAACAGGATTGGCTTTTTTCAACTGCGTTGAGGAAGGGCAAGGATTGTCGAAACGGAAGTAAATGACTTGTGTGAGGGTGATTTAGATATAGAAGGATTGTAAGAAGACTAGCCATGTGCCTAAGTGAGGAGTCTCCAAATAATGAACATAATACAAAATATATAATACAGAATGAACATAATTCAATATTTATATTGAGGGGTTATTTTGCATGTTTTGCGTCGTAAAGGCGTTATTTGTCAGCGTGTTATTACATCGTGTTTATGTTTGGTTGCCTGCCTGCACAATTTTTCCCTTCTACCTGTTCATTCAATATAAAAGAAATTATTTCAGGATGCCATTATTTCAGGATGCCTTAATTTGTGGCCTAAGTCTGTCTCTTCTTGTAACTATATTTTTTCAAATGCTTCTTTCTTTAGCGATTTACTGAAATACCATTTTATTTGTCACTTTATCCATCCCTCTGATTTTTAAAATTCTCCTATAACAATGCATTTCAAAAGCTTCTAATCATTTCTTCTCAGGTATTCCAATCATTTAAATTTCACTTCCATACAAATCTATGCTCCAAACAAATACTTTCAAAAATTATTTCCTGATGTTTAAATTAGTTTTTGATGTAAGAAAATTATATTTTTGACTGAAAACTCATTTTGCTGTGGTATTCTGCTTCGTCAACCTTTGTAATTATACTTCCCAAATAACAAAATTCTTCTACCTTCATAATATTTTATAGATGTCATTAAAAAGAAAAAACTGATTGTTTAGAAAATGTTGCTGACTCTGACTGACTTCACTTGTAACCAAAATCTCTTTTCATTTGTCATTTAATAATTTCAGTAAGCATCATAATTTCAACTTTATCAATATAACAATGCTAACCGGTCAATAAAGACATATTTCTTGGATTCTAAATTTCAAAATCTGCATCCCTGGAAATTATCTGTTATTCTTCAATTTTATAATTCAATGTTAACTCTAGATTATTATCAGATACAATCCACCCAAGAATTAATGCCCTACCAATTTTACATTATTCTTCTAAAAAACGTTTCTGATAACAATTTCATAAAAAATAATGATCACATGACAATTTAAAATTGTAACATTTAAGAAAGGAATGTATCTGACTAGCTTAAAGAAACTTAATGAATTAAATTATATACAGTTTGTAACAAAGTTTAGAGTAAAATTATACAAATAAAATGTATTATGTAAAGTTTGAAAAAAAAAACCAATGTAATATGAGAAATCTATTGATCACTGAAAAAAGAAGTTAAATAGATCGACTGAATATAACAGTAGCATATTCATTTATGACAATGAGATCGTATTCAATTTATGATGGGATCAACTAATGACATTGTTGTATTGAATTGCATTGAGACTATAAAACAATTACAATATCATTACAAATTGAAGTAATCAGTACTAACTGGCAATAATTGTACGCATCCTAAGGATACTTTTTTCAATGTAATCTATGGCAGGTTTTTGTTGTTATAAGATTTATAGACTTAATCTCACTGCTGAAAGCAGCAAAGTTAATGATTATATCCTCCTGCAGTATAGCTCAATCTAAGATTCTCCATACATCCATTATCACCCTAACACCGAATACCTAAGCTAACCAGGGCTTGATGTCAAAACGCCTATCTTGGCAAAGTAAGTCCCCAAATGGGCCCTCAGCAACCCAGGCTGCTATTCTATCTACACATCTATAAAAGCATCAGACCCCCCTCAGCCATCCTCCGTAAATATGAAAGAAAGTCCAAATATATTCCATTCCCCTTCAGTTTTCCAATGAAATTCAGATCAAAACCACAATTGATCCTCGCAAATTCTCTGGTTACATCAGTCCGTTCAGCTTCATACCTGTGGCAGAGATTAAATGTCACATAATCAGAGGCCCTACACTATGGACACAAGCCTGTATTAACAAATCAAATCAGGCGAACCTATTTCAAAAAGCACCATGTCCAGATAAAAACTTTGTAATATGCCGACAGGGATAGGTACACCTAACTACTTGCATACTTCTCACATCAAAGTAAGTTAATCTGTAATGAGAAAATTTAATATTATATCTAAATTTTTTGTTGTATTCGGGCGCCTGTTAGTAACAAAATG
>JAAAKQ030255866.1:5008-27953 GCA_010016005.3 Zanna intricata | reverse complement strand
CATACACATCATCCTCATTCATCCTCTGAAGTAATACCTTACGATAGTTCCAGAGGCTAAACAGATAAAGAGAGAGGTCATGGAATAGGAATATTAATTAAAATTATATATGAGAACGAAGAATCGCTTTTCTTCTTTCACCTATGCTAACAGTCAGAAAAGTGAACTAGTAACATTATATCTTAACTAAAGGATTTCAATTAGATGAAATCAAATTCTAATTAATCCTTTAGTTAAGAATTACTTAGTTACGCATGAGAAGTTAAAAAATTATATAAAGCTCAATTTATTTCTTAAATTTACTTGAGTACGACAATTATTAAAGTAATACGCTATGTTTCTGTTTCAGTGATTTATTTCAAGATCATTCAAATAAAAAAAATTAACCTTGATTTGTTATTTAACTGTGTGGTTATTAGTAAAAATAAAAAAAGAAACCTTAGGCTTCGCCAGAATAATAAAATGCACAAAAAAATTTACCCTGAATTTATTTTACTTTGGAAGAAATTCAATAATAATAATAATAATTATTTGACCCATAAAAAATCTCCAATTTATTTTCCATTTCCATACAATAAAAACGTTTTTCCAAAGTAAATTCATATATTTTCTCAGTTTCAACAAAAATATTCCGAAAATTTTATAAAACAAATAAAAAGGTTAAAAACATAAAAATGTTAGATATTTACCGGTAAACATGTTTCTAAAGATTATAATCAATAATTAAAAACATAAAAAGTTTGAAAACATAGAAAATAGACAATAATAATAAAACCTTGTAATGATGTTCATAAATAAACAGATCACGGCATTACCAAGTATGGATTAAGAAACAAATATTTATCATTAGTTGTAAAATGTACATAATAGTTCAAGAAATTAAACATTTAAATGTGATGCCGAGTATAATTTCTTTGTAAACAATTACCAAAAAAACTGGGTATAAATTTCTCATTTTTGTGATTCCTAGCATGGATATGCCGACGCATAGAGAGAGGTGTTCTTAAGCACACAGAATAATCATTTATTTTTTCTACAAGATTTTTTTGTAATTGAGGGCTATTAAAATGCTTAACCTTAATTTATTTATCTTTTATCATATGCCGGATCTAAGTCAGAAGTCCGTTTACCCAACATATTTAAAAGGGCTATTTAGTCAAATTACGGAAATATTGAGAAAGTTCATGAAAGAGAAAAAGAAATAAGTTGATGTATATGTCGTTTATATTTGGGTAAAAGCAGGAAAAAGATTTACCTTTACCATTCTGGTAAATCTTTTTCTCCACCTCTCCCCTGGGCTGGACCCACAATTAAGCATTGCTCAGCCCAGGGGAGTGTCTAAATACTCGAACAGGCCTCCCAGTCTATCGGCAGTATGTTCGGAATGACAAAAAGCCGGGTCTCGGTCTTAACAGCTGAAGGGCGACGGACTCCCCCGTGTCTCATCATATGCGCTCATCTAGGCAAGCCTAAACTAACGACGACTCCACAGAGGACTGTCCGTCATTCTCTCGCTACCCCATCATCCCTGACCTTGCGTTGCAATATTTATGTCACATAACAAGACACCGTTCTGAACTTCTCAGCACCAGAGAGCATGCACGATACAATGGTATCTGCATCAAGTTACCTGCTCACAGATGCTTCGTTCAATCATCCATCGTCGACACTGGAATACCACATGATGAGGAGTGTCATAGTCTCTGCAGTACAAACATTCGCCGGTTGATGCTCTCCTCCGTACAAAGAGATAGGATCGGAAGGCACCATGTCCTGTCAAAAACTGTGTCAACCAGTAATTAAGCTGTCCAAATTTACGGTCAAAACATGGCCAATATACTTAATTAAACGATGTGTCCAACGCCTGTTGAAGATTGGTCCCGTCTCCTTTGCATTCTCGGATCATATCTTGTCGTGCAGTTTCCCTGTTTTCACTTTCAATGATCTTATATTGCATAACGGCAAGCTGGCGGAGTGGTGGAACACCAGCCTGAGGCCTCCGATGAAACTGAAGTGTAGGCAGATATGATCCGAAGGGCAACCCGTCATTGGACTCACTCCAGAACGTGTCTCACACCACACTTCTCAGGAGTGGTCGATCTGAGATTGTGCAAGACTACACTTCATTCATATTCATACATATCATCCTCATTCATCCTCTGAAGTTAATTCCTTACGGTAGTTCCGGAGGCTAAACAAAAAAGAAAAAAAAGAAATAAATATTTAGTTAAAATTGAATTGAACGTCATTTTTCAACATTTTTTTTCTTTTTAGCCTCCGGAACTACCGTAAAGTATTACTTCAGAGGATGAATGAAGATGATATGTATGAATGTAAATGAAGTATAATCTTGTACAGACTTGGTCGACCATTGGTGAGATGTGTGGTTATTTGGAAACCCACCACTAAAGAACATTGGTATCCACGATCTAGTATTCAAATCCGTATAAAAGTAACTTCCTTTACTAGAATTTGAACCTTAGAACTCTCGACTTCGAAATCGGCGTTTTATCTCTAGACCTGCCCGATGGGCTCATTTTTCAAAAAAATGAGGTGGAAAACTAGACTATCATGAAAACCAACTTAAATTATTCCTTCAATCATATTAATCTATTAAATCTCAAAATTACCCGAGGTGAAATAATTTTACTACTGTTGGATAAGTTCAACTAATTTAGATCTGCTGGGATCTGCTAATTTAGACTGCACGAATCATGAAAATATTTAGTACAGTGGTTTGCTTAAACTTTTATTGAATAAAGATTAGCTTTCGACTTTAAATGTAGTTTTGGACAATAGTTACGTCACATAAAAATGGAAATCAGTGAAAATTAAAAAAAAATAAATAACAAAGAACTATACCTCTCTCTGCTTTAATCAATGAATCTATCGGCAATTGCAAAGACTCATCATTGTGTTAAGTACAACTTTTTTTAATCTTAAAATATCTGTATTCATTAAAAAAAAAAGTATATATATATATAAAATGCAGTTGTTTCAAACATAATAGAGTGATTTTAACTACAGTATCAGGTCATTATTTCTTTATATACAGAGGATACTACCTACGTACCAATAGTGCCAGCCAGATAAAATAAAATCAACATATAAAATTAACATTTATTTGTAATTTTAAATCTGGTTAAATTAATTAAATTTATACTTATCCAAAGGTCAATTAAAATATATTAATAAAAATTTGAATAACATTTTTACAGTCTAATTCATGGATATCTTACGTTTACTCGTTAAAATATGACTAACAGTTTTTTTTCATTTTCATGGCTTTTGATCAATTACTCTTAACGAAAAAAAATATTCACTCATCATTAAAGTAACCCAGTTTCCTTGGTATCGATTTTAGCGATAAAACGGTTTTATAAACTTGACTTTTATGTAGTGAAGCAGTGTTAGTAGCATTTTACACGCTCAATTAATACAAATGCTTTACATTTTTTTTTTGCATCACAAAGTTCTGCAGCAATCGTTAGTTTTACGCTCGATAATATTTTGGCAACTACTTGTACCACGATTATTCCGTAGGCAAAGGAAACAACAACACTTTTTAATTTAAACATTTTTACTTTGTAATTTTTTTGATCTGCTAAAATATCTCAATTTAACCTAAATACCAGAAACTTAGCTTACCATCTTAATACCTTAAAATCACAAACTTAATCATTAAATTTATCTCGTTAGGTAAATGAAGATATTTCTTGTCACAGTCGGGACAATGTTTTCAATATTTTCTATACTGAAGGTTGGTTATGTGGTGTTTCAGACGTAAGTTTTACCTCTGAAGGATAAGCTAATTCTAAAGTAACAGGCTACTCCTCTGCGTGCAGTTCCGGATCCAAAGCTGAGGACATATTTTAACATTTTATTGAATTTTTGTTTTTAAATGAATACACAGATATATATTTTTTAAATAAATATACTAGATAATGCTGTACTCCATAAGGTCACAACGTATATCTGTGTAGCAAAAATGGCATGGCTCATCGTCTCTCTTTCAACTATACAATCTATCTCTATATCTGTTTAGCCTCTGCAACTACTGTAAGGTATTACTTCAGAGGATGAATGAGGATGATATGTATGAATGTGAATGAACTGTAGTCTTGTACAACCTCAGGTCGACCACTCTTGAGAAGTGTGGTTAATTGAAATCCAACCAGCAAAGAACAGCGGTATCCACGATCTAGTATTCAAATCCGAATAAAAATGTTTACCTTTACTAGGATTTGAACCTTAGAACTCTCGACTTCGAAATTAGCTGATTTGCGATGTTGCGTTAACCACTGGACCAGTCCGGTGGGCTCAACTATACAATCGAAGTTATTTAACATCACGGGTAATAGTTTTATCCCGATTTCATCAAAGTAATATGTGTACACTGTTTTCAATTAAAAAAAATCATTGTTTGAATATTGCTGTAATTTTACCACACACTTAACAACAATTTTCTGAACGATTTGCACATTCATTAACTTTAAAGAAGCCATGTTTGTAAGGCAATATAAAAATGAAACAATTCACCTATATATTATTGTAGAATTTTTTTTTTTGTGTTTTTTGTGGACGAAGAACGTCTTCACGTTATCATCGCCCGGGACTATTATAGGATTTGTTAAATATATAACATTAATATAATTCACTAGGCACAACACCCAATGAGACAAGTAAACCTAATACTAAATAAGATTTAAACTCTCTGGAGTAGGAAACACACACGCACACGCAGGCACACACAAACAGAGAGAGACAGACAAACAAACACACACACACACGCAGGCACACACAAACAGAGGGAGACAGACAGACAAACAAACAAACAAACAAACAAACACACACACACACACACACACACACATTCGCACGCCCATATTCTGATATATTTTACGTGCGCACTTTCCATCCATTTCTCCCAAAACATTATATTACGAATAAAATTTATAAAATCATTTAGTTTTTTTTTATAAAGCATGTACAAGTATTTTTTTAAAGATAGGATATTAAAGAATGCGATAATCTCTTCTGAATTAATCAGTAGTTGAAATAAGTTTATATCCATCTAAAAATCCGCCAATTTTAAATTCATTTACTTAAAGTCCTTACATATTACAATTTCTGTATTGCATTTGAAATTTCCAACCAAATTATAATCAGAAAAGTTGTTAACAGATACAAATTTAGTGTCGACTAGTGAAATTACTTTTGTAATCTTTGACAGGAAATACTCTTAACTCAATAAATTATTGAGAGCTATTAACTATTTTTGCCGCATTAATTAATTAAATAACTTAACCATGTAAACCTTTAATTGGTTTAAATTGAATTTAATTAAAGATGCCTGTAATTTTTTTTTATTAAGAGGTTACCTCAAAATTTGCGGTGCGATTGTTTCTTGAAGTATATTAGAGAAATGGTAACGATAGGGAAATCGGAAAATGTGAAAATGCTCTCAACGAGAAGGAAGATTTTAATGAACTTTTTTAATTTAAATAAATACGAACAGGGAATTTTTATTTTAATGTTACCCTTGCTTTTTTTAGATTAATAACATGAAAAATATATTATTATAATCTATTTATCTTAAACAATTTACACATTATGCTATAGTTATAAGACTAAAGAAAAAACAAAAAAAAAAAACTGAAAAACCATTTAATTCATACACAACGTTAGTCTGGCTAATTAAAAAAAATTCATTTTGAACCGTTATTTTTTTTTTAATGCGAGTTAAATTAATATAATATTCAACAAATCCATGTTTTACGTTATCATTTAAAATAAAAACAAACATGAAACACTGTTCAACAAGTTCAAATTGAAGGAAAACACGGGAAAATAATATATTAATGTTTTTACTGATACAGAATTTCTGACAAATAATTGACTATGTTATAGTTCTGTTACTTAAATACAATTAAAACTTAGACTTTTATCTTAACCTACTTGATTTTGAATTACTATAACAATACAGAAACAAAATGTGTTAAAAACTTGTTTCTTAATGAAAACTTAAAAACGGAAACATTTTTTCGAGGCTTTCTATCGCCGAAATAATCACCAAAATATTATTAAACTGACCGTGTGTGCACGTATGTTTACATATATTTTAGAATTAAAAAATTTAAGTTATGGAAATTTAAACGAAAAACTATGTTTTCCGGTAATTGAAACAACAAACTTTTTGATACTTAAATGATTTTTTTTATTAAAACAATGTAAAACAGAACAGACTAATTTGATTTACGTTGTGTTTTTTTGAAGTGATAACTTCTTCACGCGCAATTTTCCTTCTTTTTGCATGTGTAAACAGCATTGGTTTCGCATCACGCTCGAGCTGTAACGATGTGAGTCATAGCATATAGCTTATATGTATAGCAGATACATGTGTGTGTGTGTGTGTGTGTGTGTGTGTTTGTGTGTGTGTGTGTGTATATATATATTTTTTTTTTTTTTTGTATGGGTATAAAGAGTTGACTCTGCGTCTCGGTGAGTCTTAACTGATAGTAATAGCATTTATCTATAAATTATATTTATTTGTACTGGGCTTGCACAGCTCATCATGTGTTTTGATTAATAAATAAATTTATAAAAAATATATAAATAATAAAACTTTATTCGTTAATTGATATAGATATAACATTATGAGAGAAAGATCTTTCATATGAAAATTTAACTTTATTGATTATTTTTGAGGATTAGGAGTGCTAATGTGAAAACTAGGCTAATGCTATTGATTTTAATTTACAAATTATGACATTTTTGTTTTTTATACTGTAAATAATTTGACAATCCAATATAAAAACCACTTTCTAACTTCATAGTTTAAAATTATCACTTTTGTCGGCGGCCCTCAATGGACTGCCTGATTCTAATTATTTATTATTTATTTATTTTTTTTTTTAATAGTCGGTTATTATCCCACGACATAAGAATTATTCTGACATTTCTTACAATAGGCATTTTCTAACAATCTCTGTATGCAGCCAGATACAATGTAATTACAATTGTATAAAAAAGAAGAAAAAAAAAATATATATATACACATTACAGTCTAAATAACATTTCAAAACGCGAAGAAAAAAATAATAAGGAAAGATTGAGAAAGAAGATTGCTTAGGATCATAGCACAGTTACCACTAACAAAAGTTAATTATTAATAATGAAAAAAATGACTAATGAATTATTTAACATAAGACAAAGTCCAAATTGCCATTATTTATAAAGACTATTGAATATAAATTCAATTACAGAAACAATTAACTAATAAATAATAATTCCTTTAACTTTCAGTCGATTTATTTTTATTTTAAATTTCGATTGATGTGATCGATCCATTCAATGAACAAATCTAAGCATCAATTACACGATTTTTTTTTTTCAAAATAAAATTTACCTTCGATTACAATTTTAAAGAAACCGTAAGTAAATATTGTCGCGTTTCGCGGCACGTTCGGGATATTGAAATATTGACAATTGAAAGTGTTTATATAACTACAATTTATTGGTTTAAAAACATATGTAAAACAAGACAAATCAATAATAATGTCAATTGTAATAATAGTAAACGGTAATCATAAAACAAATAAATAAAAAAAAGTATAGTAATCATAACTACAATAATAATCAGAATAGGAATAATAATAATAACAGACAATAAAAATACATCTCAAAATAATATTTAGAGTAATAATAATAATAATAATAATGGCAATAGTAAACAATAATAATATTCAATGTCAATAACAAACAAATAATCATAAATAATAATAAACAGAGACACATTCAAAAAAGAATTTAAATTAATCGTCAGGATTTATTCATAGGTAGATAAATAATGAAAACCAGAATTCAGTCCTACTGACAAAAGCATGATCGCTCGTCTTAATAGTTTTAACCACTAGTCCTGTATTAATAACAACAGTACAGTAGATAAGACAAGTAGAAAGTTACTTTACTGCAAATACCTTGCTATTCACAAATAAAACTACCTCAATAGTTAATGAATGAAATTTAGTAATTATCTCTTTCTTTTATAATCATACGTCACCGTTACTTGTGACGTTACCTTAGTTGCGCCGACTTACTTCATTTTAAAATTCGCTCCTTCACTGATCTCGCAGTATACTCTCCCGGACTGATTCGCAGAACTCACATCTTGCAGACATATTTTCAGACTCTCATCTCACAGACTCTCCTCCGGAAATGATTTTTAACTGGTTTTCCCTGGAGTATTTACATTTCTAGCCTCCTTACCTGCCGGACCGGACCCAACTCGAAGCGTGAGGACGATCGATCGAGCCCTTTTGTTTCCATGCATTCCTAACCTTGGTCCATTAACTCTTCTGACGGTACAAACATTTGTTTATTGTGTGTCAGTGTGCAGTATTACAAAATACGACTGTTAAACGGACCTATTACCTTTACTAAAAGGTAACCCCTTTATTTTCCATTTAGCCCATTTCTGGATTTCTTCCATTATTATATTTTCTACTATTTTCTTCTTAATTGGCAGGAATCCGTTACTCGGATCCGCTAAACTGCTCTTTTACAATACGATCGCATAAAAAAAATCACATGCGGAGAGGCTTCCTTCCAAGCTTCTCAAAATTACATCATAATATTCCAATACAGAACATTAAATGTTAAGTAAACACATATATATTCAGAGAATAGTACCATCGATGGATCAACAAAAAACAATCAAAGGATTAATAAACAAGAGAAATGATGGAACATTAAGAGAAAAAAGGTGAAAATAAAATTAATATCGAAATAATACTAATAACTAAAATAGAATGAAATGAGATAATCAATTGATGGGTAACACTCAGTTGATACATTCAAACTCAAATCACATAATTATCAAAGTCCAATACGTAAAGTTGTTTTTGCCTTCTAACGTCTTCACTTTTGTCTAGAAGGTTAATAGCTAAATAATTCACGTGGATTTTTAGCTACAGTTTACACTTTGTAGCGAATCGCTGTATTTCTTCTCGAACATAAAATCAGATTCAAATCAATGCCATAAAATCAGATTCGTCTATCTCATTGTTTCTGACGAAATAAATAAATAAAAAAATATAAAAAATTATAATTTTGTTTGTATTAACAAATAAGTACATTATATGAATAAATAAAAAAAGTATGCAATACGTAATAAAAATTAGATTTATAAATCTTGAAATACAGGCCACGATTCCATATTTTGTTGTAATTCTGATAATTATTTTATCATATATATAGAACCAAATAGAATTTAGCGTATAGGCTCGTGAAATTTTAGGCCGACATAAACTGAGACATAGTTCTATACACACTTTATCAAAAGTGTAGCTGGTGTAGTAGAATAGAAATAAATGAAAACAGACTTCTCGAAAGAGCGAAGTCACATTTTATTTTTTGAGATTTATTTTCATTAGTATAGAATTGAACTTAGCGGTATATGATGGCATTTTAATAATTATTCAATTTAGGTATTCGAAAATTTATTATTATTTTTTTTTATTACCGTATAAAAATCTTAGAGTATTGTATTTTGGAATTGAAATATATAGTGAATAATGTACTGCCCTTAATAGATTAATCACCACTGGAAGAAATAACACATTATTAAAATTTTTGTCCTCTACATAATAAATTTAACTCTCTATTTCTAAAAGAAGGGAGAGAGAAAGTTCTATTTGTCAATTAAATACTGTGCTGTCACTACTCTTAAGGTTTTTGTATTTTTCTGATCTTACCATAATTACACGGTAGTGTACGTGTATGTTTAACTTACAAAATTGCAGTCCTATAATTTTTCAACCAAAGAAGACTCACCTGAAAGAAAGGAAAAATAATAATCATGAAATATAATCAAAATTAGCACTATAATAATTATTTTAACCACATTTTTGGTATGTTAATATAATTTTTCCAACAGATTCTTTTTATTTTACTAAAACATTTCCAAAAATCATATAACCTAGGTTTTCACTACGAACAGCTTTATTTTTATATAAACAGTCTAATTCAAAACAGAATTTTAAGACGATAATTATGAATTCAAACATTATGACTTTTCAAAAGAAAGAAACCTTAAGAAGGCTCGGATATTTCTTTAAAAAAAACTTTCAACAACAACAACAAATAAATGTGCGTTTTCCACTGGAGAGATTAAGTAGCTAGGTTTGAGAAGAAATTGTTAGCGACGAAACCAATTTGTTTTAAGAAATTAATCCTTCATCGTTACTTTAAACGAAATATCTAGAGAAAATTTGCGTCGATTCCATGAATTCTGCTTCCATTTAAAGTTACATTAATCGCAAATTAAATTTTTAAAACAAAGTTGTATCACTGTTCTTCGTGTGAGCATATCTTTACCGCCAGGCAAAAATTAACTACCTTATTAAATAAATTTCATAACAGACATAAAATCATATGAATAATTTATCTAAATTTGTATCTATAAAGCAACTTGTCCTGACTGACTGACTCATCTGCTGACTGACCGGCAAAAACTGTTGAAGATAAATTGATGAAAATTGGCAACCGATGTCAATGCATATTAAGAAAGAATTTTTTTAATTCCTACTTTAAATGGTTAAAATGCAGTAACAATTAAATTTACTATTTTTTTAATTTCTTGATAACAAATGTAGATATCAACATGATTTTTGCTGCGGAATATTCATGTTTATAACTAGAAATCAATTTCTAGTTTTTTTTCTGTAAGGGTGAAGAAAGGTAATAAAACTTTGAAAAATAGTTGAAAATTTCCTCAGTTTCTAACTACACTAAATAACATATTAAGTAAATTTGGGCTTGGAAATACTCTCTAGATAAATATTTAAAAACTATTATTGATCTTTCATTTTATTTGATTTTTTTAAGGGGTGCGACGGTGTACAGCGCAGCGACTCAACCAAAACAGTCACTGTACTGTTACTAAATGTGCGACGCGACTGGCTGCATCTGCCTCCGGTACTTGATTATAAAAACATAAATTAAAAAAAATTGACCGCAACGGGGGCGTAATTAACCATACACAGCCAGCCAGTGAAGCTGCGGTGGGAATGCCAGTTACTCATATATGAATTAATAATAAAATAAATTTCAATGCCAAATTTGAAATTATGAATAAGCCCTTAACTTTTCAGTAAACGAACTTCTGTTAAATAGTATTAAAGTCAAAATGATTTTAAATGAATAAAGTATATAATTTTTAACTGAATAAAAAAAAATGGAATAAAATTAATGGGGGAATAAAACTTTAAGTCTTACTAAATCATTACCAAGGAAACGCAAGTTGTTAAGATATCACAGAAACTCTGTAATATCAACAGCAATAATAACGTACCCCTAGGCTAAATATTATTAAGAATGAAAATTGCACTTTTTCGTAGATTTCGTTTTCGTACATAAACATACACATTTTTAAAATAAATATTTAAATGCGCTGACAATAACCCAAATAATGACACACGAAGAAAAAATTTTGTAAAATTAATTTTAATTATTAAATCAACTTCTGAATGAAAATACAGCTACGCTAAAATTAATAATACGAAGGTCATTAAAATTCGGTACAAACAATAAAATTATATGTTTACAAATGTTGTGGCGATTAACGACATAAAATACTCGTACAAGAAAAATTAATGAAATCATGTACGACTTAAATATTAACAAATATTACATTTATTTGAATAATTATTACTTTTAAGTAATTTGAGATAAATAAACTTCATTTAAGATACTAAACCAATAAACTCGCATTACCAAGTAAAATTACCACGTAGAAACAGATTAAAAGAAAATCGAGATTGATAGCGATTATTTTTTTTAAAGCGTATATTTAAAAAAAAATGCTGCTTTCACTGATAACGTAAAGATTTATTATTTTTTCATCAGACCTGTACGTCTGTTGTAAAATGTAAAAAATAAAAGTTATCCGATTCAGACACGTTTTTATGTCTTGGAAGAAACTAGAAAAGTTGGGCACTGACAAAGTTATACTTAATCTGCTTAAATTTTTCTCACAAGAACTAATGAAGTCCCACACGATTATTTGAATGGTCGCATTTCACAAGATTTCAAATGTTATTTTAAGAGGAGCTACATCAGCTTTCTTAAAAACCATTCAGTTTAAGTAAAGTGACTAAACACTGACGGACTTCAAAAAAAGGAATGTAAATTATTTTATGGAGTTTTCGACTTTTTTTTTTATGCCGAATGGCTATTGTCATCTGCGACCCCTAAAATCGCGCATATCTGTTACACATACACCCTTAATTTACCCCCGTACAGGAGAATATTTGCAAAAGTATTATTGAAATATTGTACTGCCACCCAACCTGTGATATAATTGTGAAAAATTTCATCATAGGTAATGTCAAGAAGTATGTTAAATTGGAATACCCGCATTCTTTAGTTTACCTCCGTACAGGGTGATGTTTACAAAAGTAATGGTGGATATCAATATTGTATTATCACTCGACCTTAGTAAATGCGCAAAATTTCATCAGTCGGCAGTTTCAGAAAGTATGTTAAATTAAGGATGCAAGATTTGAGGCCAAACATGAAAAAAAAACATTGTGACTTAAAGAAAACCAAGTAAAACTGAGGACTCTTAAAAATAGTTTACAGCAAAAATGGAAACGACGAATATACTGTTATGTCTGCCGATAGTACCTGCGAATTTGATGTTGAATAGTAAAATTAAAAAGAGCAAGCCCTAATGTATAAGTCAACCATTGTTTTTATAACAGAAAGGATAAATCTGAATATGTGTAATCCGTTACAAAATGTTTGCCGGCCTCCGTGGCCGAGTGATAGCGTCTCGGCCTTTCATCCGGAGGTCCCGGGTTCGAATCCCGGTCAGGCATGGCATTTTTCACCCACGCTAAAATTCATTCATCTCATCCGTCTGATGATATACTTAATTGTGGTTCCGGAGCTTAAAAAAAAAAAAGTTACAAAATGTAAGAACGAATAGATGTTAACATTACTATAGATTATCCAACTGCTTCAAAAAAGCCTAAATTAAGGTAGAAAACAAGTACGAGTGTTTAAATAAGCTGTTTTCCGCTGTTACAGTATAAATAATATTTCTGATTATAAGTGAATAAATAAATTGATTAAACATATTACGGTAGGTTTTTCTATCGGTATTAAAATAATATTTTAAATAAAATAATAAAATCAATACAAAACTATTGAACACTATTAGCTTGAAATTTGAAACTATTAGCTAACAATAATAATAATAATATTAAACTATTATTATCAACTTACCTTTATCTGATAAAAATAAACAATGCGTTATGGGAAACAAAGTTGAATAATTATTTAGAGTTGAGTTAAGGCTGCCTAAAAATGCAGAGGACGTACGAGTATTATTATTTACCTCAAGATTCCAACTAATCTTGGTAAATCTATCCGAGTTACTTAAGTTACAGTTCATTAAAAGATAACAATCTAACACTAAATATACAAAAATAATTTTTTTAAATCTTTTACTTTACCACTTAAGTTTTTGTTTAAAATTTCCATTAATATTATTCGGAAAAACTAGTTACAGAACTACCGAAGAAACTTGTAAAAACAAATCCACCAAAAATAGAAGGAAGTTATTATTGATATCGATGCACTGGTCGTTTCGCACAGGTAAAAAAAAAATTACAAACTGATGGAATCAAAAAACTTCTTTTTGTTTAAGGTCTTTTAAGAATAAAGTTTCAAGTTTTATGTTACTGACAAAAAAAAAATTTTATTTTACGATGGAATTTAATAGCGCTAATGAAATACTCCACCTGATACATCTATGAGCTTAACCGATAAAGGAGTGGACACTTAATTGACCTTCGCTACTACAATAGAAATACCAGATTTCATCATTTATCATACGTATGCCGTGATCAACTTGAATTTTTTACACCAATTTTATCTTTGTTTATTAACTAATTTTTGTAATTAATTAAATTTTAGGTAGCAATTTGTTCTTTATTGTAGTAGCAGATTTGAATAAAAAAAAGAAATAATTCAACAAATCTTAACTACAGACTAATAAAATATACCTTTTTTAAGATAAAATAAAAAATAAGTTAAAAAACATATAAATAAATATACCAATTTATTGATTTACTCTTTTATATAACCACGCTACTTAAAAAATATTACTTTTTATATACGTAATATATTTTTGGATGAAAATAGTATATTCCTCGAATCTACGTTTCATTTAATTAGCAATTCGGAATAAAACGCATTTTTTGGTTATACTGTAATAGACAGAAATAACTTTTCAGGGAAATAAAATATTACTCGGATAAGTTGGACCTGTTACTTCACCGTCTATACAAAATAAAAAAAACAAACCATAGATGTATGTTAAAATCATAATTGCCAGTGTAAAACTTGTTAAACAACTTATTTATTCGTTTTAGTTCTTCTTTTACCTGCTCATTAAAAAACCAATTACATTTTACGAAAGAATAGTCGATATCAAATTTAACTATTCTAAAAAATGATAAAACGGGAGCTACAAAAAAGAATATGTATTTATCTATCCCTTATTTACAATTCTATAAAGTACAAAATCTATTAAACCTTTCTTAAAATTTATCCAGATCGTTTTTGACATAAGTAACTTACTTTTCGGTACGATGTGGTCGTTTCAACCCGTGGATTTAGTTAAACAAAAATAATAAATTTAACAATATATTATTTTTTAATACTACTAATCATTTAATATGTCAGCTATTAATATTAAATTATTTACGAAAATTATTGATAAATCTGTTTCGCAACTAAGGAAGGAAAAACTAGCGGGTTAACTAATTTTGATATTCAGAAAATAGTAAGGAGATAAAGAAGTATCATAAATTTAATTAAAAAAAAAAATTGTAATCATTTTTTATCTAAAAAAAAATATTAAAATAATTCTTGAGAGTTGAGCTATTGAAAATTCAAACTTATACGTAATAAACATTTGATAGGCTGAGATGTATCCTTCGCTCTTGCAGAACGGAATGACAGAATACCCAAGTGTGTTTCTAAAATAAATAAATGAACCTTACTACATAAATAATAATTGTAGTTTAAACTGTAAATAATAAAAATTATTTTGACGTATTAAAAACATAGTGGACTCGAAAAGGAAAGATCAGCTCTAAATTTGATCTAATTATTCGGAGCTCGTGTGATGCACAGCTTCAGACAGGTTGCCAGCAACAGCCGTTGTGATTTCAAATCAGGCACAAGCATATACTTTCGAAAATGTGTAATTGTAGTCTCGAAAAGATGTACGATGTCCTTAGTATTAATCTGTTTTCTGAAGCTTGTATAAGCTTATGTTACATATTTGAAGAGTTACAGTATATAATTGTCTTTTTTACGTAATTATCGCAAGGTTCACTTTTTATAGCTAATGAAAGCAATCATTCTAATTGAATACACCATGAGAAGGAAGGGTAGAAACTACCCGAAAATCCATCAATTCTGTCGTCAGTTAACTTCATCAACATCACTTAGACTTAGTTAATTTATAATTGTTCGGATGACAATTTGTAAATTTATATTCATAGTCTAGAGTACAAGTTTTGTTTACTTATTTTAATGTTACGACTTTGGATATATTATGTGCATTTTAAAGATGAAACTGAGATGGTTGTACTTATAGTACAAAAACGTCAGAAACGAACCAGGAATCGAACTAGAGATCACCCGAGTAGGAAATATATACTAACTCGCTTCATATTTCCTACTTCATAAATCTAACAAAAAAAAAAATTTACTACTATTACGTTATTTTTAAAAATTTTGAAATTTTTCAATTCAGCGTTAATTATGGTTTTAAAACCGACTAAAAAACCAATTTCTACAGTTACGAATCATAACGTGTTTACAAATAATAAATAAAAGAACGCTATAAAAAAGCGTTTAAAAATTTTTCACTAACATCTTTAACATTAAACAAAAATAAGTCTTTATTAAAATAATAAACTAATGAAAAAAGTAGATGGCAATTGACAAATATAATTCAATTCACGTATAAAGGAAACGTAATCTCCGTTCTCAGAACATTAGAAGCTGTAATTTATTGGAACAAGGGCGGCCACTTTACAACAAGAAGTTAACCACGAAGACAGGTATACAACAACAGTGAACTTGGCACTTTAGCTCGCGATCAATCAGCAATATCATTTAGTTTAGATGACATGCCTACCCTGAGGCATACAACGAAACACCAGCTGTCTTTAGTATCAAGCTGGAACCGTAAACAACAGGTGCTTTTTGTTTTCAAGTCGCTTATTAACATTCTTTCATCAATTCGAATGTTATAACAATAAGTTAAAATAAACTAAAAATACTAACAAAAAAAAAATTATTTATGAAATAGTCATAAATAACTTAAATTTATATAATATTTATATATTGTTCATGATCAATTCTAATTTTTGTGCAATACTGTCAAAGAGCAGATTTCTATGCGAACATCCCATCATCATTTGTAACATACTTTATTTATTTATGTGAAAAAAGATTCCAAGAATTTCTAGTGTTTCTATATTTTTGATAATACCTTATTTATACTAAATAAACTGAAAAATCATAAAATTAAATAAAACAAGTAGTTTCAAATCGAATTGTTAATTTGTTTGTTTATTAATTTCTAAATTAAAACGATATTTTCAATAACCGTTCATCACTAACACGTTTTAGAGAAAAATATCTTATAACTCTTGTTTTTTATTTTTTCCCAATTTGTATTATTTTATTGCTGATGGGAAAATTACAAATGTAGATTTGAAATTTAACATTAAGAACACTTAGTAGGTACGCCTTGATACTATTACAATTTATCTATAAAAAAAAGTAAAAACTCAATTAAATTTACACCGAACAACAAAAATTGTATGTTTTTAGAAATTAAAATATAATTGTTAAATAGCTGAATGATCGCGAGCTAAAGTGTCTTTACAATTTATTAAATTTTGGCCAAAGTTTTACTACGACCAAATTGTGAATAGCAATTTCTGAATCCTCAGTAATTCTTCACAAATAATTTAAGGAAAATATAGGTTACAGAAAGAAATTGACTTATGTCAGTTTTTACACGATTAAAAAGGATATATATACTCGTACATGTAAGTGCTCTAAATACGTGATATATATATATATCATGTATTTAGTACGTATACATGTATTGCGATTATGGTTGCACTCCTAAAATTGCTTTTTTTTCCTCTTAGACCAACGTTAGATATTTCTTCAGAGAATGGAGATAAATGATTTGTAGAAAAAAATGTTGTTGAAAAACCTCTCTCTATGTGAGAACAGTAAGATATTATTAAATTCAGAATGACACCTGCATTTTGATGCGCATGGTATCATGTGTATACTCTTATTCTGTAACAGGAATTGTATATTCAGTGAAAATCCGACAGGAAACCAGTTCCTTCTTCATTTGGTATTCCAGCACGAGATGCATGTTGTCTTTTGAAATGGCTCCTACCATTTTTTACAGGAAGGAGTCTACATCAAGTCGTCACTACCAACAGTTATCAAACTGCTTGAAAAATATAGAATTATTTATAAATGAGATATTTTTCCGGAATGAAATAAATGAGAGAGAAACTGAAAAACTGTTATTAAAAAATTAACGAAAAATTATCCGTAGTTTCAAAGTTAAGAATTTGAAAAAGAACTTTATTAATATATTGGTTTTGCATTTTTTAAACTTAATTGCGGTACAATTATTACTGTAGTGAGTTAAATAGTTGCTCAAGTTTTCTTTAAAATTCAAAAGCGGATAATCCAGAGTATTTTCCAATTCCTATAAACAGCTGTTTCTATAACTGACGTTTCCGTCATTATATACAAGGGTTTAAGAGTTCGTCCAAAAAAACCGGATAACAAACCTTGATAGCCTTCATTCTCACAGCTATAAATCGAGAAAACAATAAGGTTTCGTTAATACATCTTTCACATCATACTAATGTAGAAAATGATCTTTAATTGTTAAAATCATTACCCGGATAAGTGAAAAGAAAAAAAAAAACAGTAGACAAATCTAAATATTCAAAATTAGTTTTAAAAAATTATTAAATTTGATGTTATTGTTATTCTTTAGATATAAATCATATTTCATTTTTTTGTTTGCTTCTATTTTTAATAAATTTTTATTATATTTTGAGGAAATTTTACGCAAATTATAAACTGATAGCTACAATAAGCCACTGTTTGTACAATTAATGCTTGTAAAAATAAAAATAAATAAATAACACGTAAATTTTATTCGTGTTTATTAATTATTGCATTCTGTACTTTGGATGTCCTAAATAATTCTACAGATGTACATCTATACATCTATCACAGAGGTTCATTTAAAGCGTTATCACATACTATTAATTATATAAATCGTGCAATGTTAAATTCAGTAATGAGGTGTGAGTTTTTGAGCGATAATTTAGAAATCTTGTCCAACGGGTTTGGTATTCCGTTATTGGACTCGTTAAATATCATATTTAACCCTTTTAAAAATATGGTTTTCAAAAATTGAAAATAATTTTTGTAAGATAAGTATTTTTAAATAGCAAATTATTCGCGTATTTGCAATAAATTTGTGTATTTACAAATCAGTCAACTAAAGCTGAATATTTCAGCCGTATTTCTGTTGGAAAAAGACAGATTGATAGAAATTTGTCTTGCCGGTCAGATTCCAACAGCACCTTACAAGAAACAATAAAGCCTAAAGTTTTTTTTACATTTAGAGAAGAACACCTACTTTCTTTTCTTTTTTTATAATAGGTGTGTTATGTACGTCGTCGATTGGCTGGCTTTTTCCGGTAAATGCTATAAAACATATAAAATAAAATAAAAACATATAAAATTATAACTCTGGATCCATAAACAATAATAATATATTTTCTTATATTGTGCTCTATATATATATATATATATATATATATATCTGAAAATATATCAACAATAACAATATATTTTGAAATTTAATGCCAAGTGAGAAATACTATATATTATTTTCCGCAAGAAGAGACGGCCTACGCAAAATGATTATTTATCATTGTAGAACTGTAATGGCTATGTGAAGTAGTAAAGGAGAGTAGCATTTTTTTTTTATAATAAAATAATAAATAGTAGCACAATTCAAAATAAGACACAAACTGTATTGTCAACTTATATTTGAATTTTAATAACAATTTCTGATTGAAATACTTATTGCTTGAGAAATTCTGACATCTGAAAAAACCTTTAATCCAAAAAATCCATTTTGTATTAGAGCAATGAAAAATATTAATTATAACGCAGTTAATAAAGCATATTTTAACAATTTTTTTTTCCTTTCACACGAATAGAAATTTGAAGTGAATATCCAAAACTCTTTGGTTGTTTGGGTTTCAATTAAACACACATCTCAGGAATGGTCGACCTGAAACTGTACAATATATATCATCCTCTGAAGTAATACCTTACGGTGGTTGCAGAAGCTAAACAGAAAAAGAAGGTCTCTAAAACCAAAAGGGTTCATTACAAAACAAATACTTTTAGTATTTCTTTAGTTTTTTTATATTTTTTATTATTATTAAATTGTGTTGAAAAAATTAAACTGTTATTTAACAAAAATTGTATAGGTTAACAGACTGGGAATGAAATAGAACCACGCCTGATTTTTTAGAGTTATGAGATGAGTTTTTAAATTGTAAAACCACAGACAAAGACTCAGGGTGGGCAACAAATGTAGTTGCAATCTGAAATTATTCTATTCGTATTGTCTTAGCACGTCTAACTTTAAAGAAAGAAAAAAAATTATATCGTTAAAAATGTATAACAAAATTTAAGATAAAAACCGAAAAATAACGTATGTAGTAAACATAAATATTGGACGAGAAAGATTTGAAAAGGAAAAATGAAACAAAAACAGAAAAACCCAGCGATAACATTTACTGTATCTAATAAATTATTTTAAACACTGAAATTAATAATTTAATTACTTCTTATTACCGGTCATTAAAACTATATTTTATGTTTCATAATCTACGGCTACGAGGTAATTCCAGCATAACTATTACACATTATGACTTCCTTGACAAATAAAATTTACGGTTACAATTAAAAGAGTAAACATATATATGTATATATATATATATATATATATATATATATATATTAAACATTAATTAAATTTCTTAAATATACTTTACGGTCAGATAAAATGAAAAGTATACATACTATTACATAATACGTATAAAAATTAAAAATAATAATAACATACAATAGTAAAACAAATAAACACTGAGTTAAATTAAATAGTTTAAAAAATTTTAATAAATAACAAGTGCAAATTATGAATATATTTCAGCAGTTTTATTGTGCCACTATTAAAATACATTCCAGCTGGCTCGCGATCCAATGCACTTCTGAAAAATTATTTATGCTATAATCACCGGCTGAAGGAAATAAATGATAACTAATACTACTTGCATATTATTTTTTTATTCGGTTCTTAATTTTTTAATAATTTTTAAGATTACGAATTAAAAATATGTAAAACATAATAACTAGGATTAAGTAACTATAACTAGAAATAAGTCTACTACTTTGTTCCTCGACGGAAAGAATATATTAGTTGTTTTTTACTATTCTTCCCAGTCATTACTATGGTTATGACGTATGTAAAGTACCAAAGGTACAAGAGGAACTATAAGCAGTTGTTTTCTCTGAGATCGATGATGTTCACTTTACAACCGTTCCTATGATAAATAGAATGAAGATGTCACTTGTAGAGCTGAATGTTTTTTGTATGTCGATTTGCTACAATTTGTTCCATTCAATAAAGAAGGTAACGGAAAACCACTTCATTCTTCATTTTCCTAACTGAAATTTGACACGGGATACTTTTATATATAGTGAGAACAGATATGTAATCTTAAAAGCGACATATCTGACGACACCTTTTTGTATACGGCAACTACAATACGTAAACTGACTCCGGACTTAAAAGTGTTTTTTACTATGTTTTAATAATTTTTTTAAATATTAAAAAAGCTTTTCTTTACCATGATTTCAAAATAATATGAAAAAGATAAACACACGATTACATCGATTTTATTATATCTTGGAATCGCATGAGAGATTCATTGGAGATCTATTTAAAGTTACAATTTACGCAAAACAAAAAAATTGGAATAATAGACAACAGACGTTTTCAGTTATAATTTTAAGTTTACTTAATCTTAATAATGCATCACGTCATTATTAAGATTAACTCTTATTTTCTTTCAAGTAATCTTCATAAACTATGCATCTTAGTCGCGACGTTTAATAATTTGTGAGAATTAAAACCACTGTAAACTTGTTTTGTGAAACAATTAATTGTTCAATTCATCTGAACATTTATCTGTACATTCTGAACATTCATCAAGTATTCATCTGGAATATTTTTCCTTTCTTTACGATACAATTTTTTTAACAGATAATTTTTATTTTTTTTTAATTAGTGATACAACAACCTATCGTGTCATAATGAAAAATAAGCTTTTAAAATTAATCAAATCTCAACAAAACAATCCATTGCAGGATATCACTCCAAAAACAATCATTGTATCAGACAGTAACAATACGTATTGAATACATAAAGATAAAATAAAACATTAGTAAATAAAAATTCCAAAAACCTTATACAAATATATTTATTTGCAACTTGTTTTTTAAGGGAATTACTTAATAATTGAACAGCACTACACAACGATTAGTAATACTCAATATAACAAAGGTGGTGGTATCAATGAGAATTAAATCAGCCTTTAGGTTTAAAATTGTATACGTACATGAACGAAAAAATTAAGGGTTTAATTACTATTACGGTAAATTAACTTAATTCATAAAAGAATGAGATCAAGTTTCTTTTGAACGACAATACTGTTGTATCAATTAAACTAATAGAATACTTATACCGACTTAATACAGCGTATTAATTGTTTGTAATCCTATAAAATAAAAAGCATATAAAGATTTTATACAATATTAAAACTTATAAAAGCCATCGGGTACATTGGAACACATCAATTTATCATATCGTAATATCTTAATATATTGTGGCAATTCACTTAATAATAAAATCAGCCATGAAATAATACATTATACGAATGAAATTTCGTTTCTTCGCTAATACTGTAACAAAATACTGGACATGCGATTCGATAAACTGCGCACGTTGCTTATGGCAATCTTATTATTACAAACATCAATCTACGAAAGAAAGGTGGTGCGGGTAATGGTGCACTTGCTCGCAGAGTTTATGTAAACAATATCAATCACTAAAATTGAAATTAGAAACAGCAATGAGGTATTACCTCACCAACGGTAGACGAGTAAGGAAGTGAGTAATAAACAAGGATCTCAAAGAATCTTTTCCTTATTATTAAAAAAATCTCTTAAAAATAAATTAGGAATTTAAAAAAATTAACAGGAATAATTTAAACGAAATTTATAAAAGAAATAATTAATTTAAAGGTATCAAAGACTTAATTCCGTTATACGTCCGGCACTTTATGACGCTTTTCTCAATATATAACACAATTCTCAATACATAACATAGGTCATGAATAATATCTACGTATATCTTAAAACATATAACGAAATTAAAATTTATAGATTGAATAAATTAATTCTTATAGAAGTTATATGAAAGTCTAACAAGAAATATTACGTAAATTTAACTGATTAAATTAACTGATTAGATTTTTGTGTTGTGTTACCGAAAACGTTTGTGTACTTTTCTTTACCATAAAAATAATAAATCATTTTTAAACAATATTTAACATAAAATAAAGAAAAGTAATATTGAAATAAATATTGAAATAATAGATAACCTGCTAAAGATATTAGAAGATTCCAGAAATGTAAGGCTCCCCATAAGATACCTAAT
>JAAAKQ030255855.1:0-10848 GCA_010016005.3 Zanna intricata | reverse complement strand
TATTATTATTATTACTACACTCTACTTATTACAAAACGGTGGGGAGCGATTGAATATCTGTCTGTACTCTTTTTCTGTTCGAGTCTTCAAGGTATTACAACAGAAGATGAATGAAGATGACATGTATGAATGTAAAAAAAGAACACCGGAATTTACGATCTCGAATTCAAATCCATATAAAAGTAACTGCCTTTACTAGGATTTGAACCTTAGAACTCTCGATTTCGAAATCAGCTGATTTGCCGATGAGTTAACCACCACACCAGCCCGATGGGCTATTATCCTTGTACGCCTATTAAATTACAACAACTTTTGATATCTTTTCATATTTTTATAATTGAATTACAATTCATCGTAAAACCTTTCTTACAATCCGAAGTTAATAACTGTTAATAAATCTATGTATTTATAATAAAAAAAAGAAAGGAAATGAAGTCGGATTAGAGCCGATGTGTCTTCCCCTTTTAAGATCCAAATATTTCATTAATTAAAATTTATTTGGCTATAACTCTGGAACTAATGAAAATAAGTACCACTTATTATACATAGTTGGATCACTGCAGTTATGTAAAAGTCAAAAATCCAAATTGTCTGGGGTTTTGGTCTTTTCTCGACACTTTTGGTTTAGTCGATTGCAATCACAAGAGGAGGGAGGTACACAAGTAGATGTGTCAATAGTCCTAATCCAAAATTGCAACATCCTAAGCAGCTAATCGTGTTTGAGTTATGCGAGATGCATACTTACGTATAGACGTTACATCGAAAACTGTTCAAATGAATTCAGGGGATGGTCAAAATGGATATTTCGTTGAAATCTGAAAACCGAAATTTTTTGTGATCACATACTTCCTTTACTCTTCGTACAAGGAAGTAAAAAGGAGAAATATTGAAAAATTCAACATTTGGTCGCAATTGACGCTTATCATACATAAAGATATTACACACTCCTAACGTAGTCAGGAGATGATTTAGAGATTCAACTACAATCGAAAAGCAACTAAGGGGCAGGTTGGGTTAAGCAATACTATACGTTTATTTATGTAATTTAGTCGCCTATTATTTTAATTAAAAGTTTACGAGAACAAATTTCTGGTATATTGCACAAAAAAGCTTCATATTAATTATTTTAGAAACTACCACAGGGATAGTAAAATATTTCAAAAGCGAACATTTTGTGTGAAATGACATCTAGTCTAACTAACCGTTGCGTTGTCGCCGAAGGAGAGATGAATTATATTTTTAATGTAATTACAGAAATTCATACTTGATTGAATAAATCTTTTATTTAGAACTAAAAAAAAAAAAAGTTTTTTTTTCAGTGAAACAGGCTATACTTATTCTAATCTTTATAAAAATTAGAATATTCATGTGATGTTTGTATTGATATTATCATTTAAAGCTCCAGAACCGCTGAATGGTTCTTTTACCAATACATTTAAAACTTCTAGAATGATGCAAGGCGAAAATTAAAAATATTTTTTTTTATCTGGTGAGCAGCAATGCTCGACGACAAAGCTTGTATTTTACGGCGTAATTTTTCGTATAATACTTCTTCGAGTCGCTGAGTAAATCGCGTAATGAGAAAGTAAAAATTTGAAAAAAAAAAAGTGGACTTTTAATTAGTTACTTCATTCGTAAAAAATAGAGTGAATTATTATCGAGATCTTGGATTTAATAGGAAACTATAAAATACCATGATTTTCGTAAACGAATGAAAAATGTAAGAATTATTATTGTTTGTAAATAATTACTTACAATGTGTTTGATATTCATTTTACTTTTGCTTTCCGTACAAAATTGAATGTTTCTGCGTCAAAGGCATTGTTTATTTTGTGTCCGTATCAATACTCAATTTAACGAACTTAACCGCACGTATACAATCTGTTTTAATAAAACTAAAATAACTTCTTACTAGTATTAAAACTAATTGCAGAAATGTACATGATTGAAGCCTTAACCTTTTACTTGAATTTTAGTAAATTATTCAAATAGGAGTAGAGGGACAAAAAAAGTACAATTTTCCTTTAAATTCTGACTGTTGTTCCTTTCTGGGTAATAAATAAGATCTGGTACCGAAGCGTCATCGGATAGTTCGGCTTGTTAGTTACAAATAAAACTTTTGAAAGTGTAATCTAATACGTCTGAGAAGTTTGGTTTTTACGCTTAATTTTATTTATTTGAACCGGATAAAAAGTGAACGCTCCAAAACAAATTAACTATTTTACATAAAATATTGTTCGGTAGTAGCCATCTACGGAAGGGAAGAAGACTGGATCTATCGGTGGTAAAAGTGTAAGGGGTAGAAGTATCGGTGGAAAGAGAAAGACAGAGGAGGGAGAGGTTTGAACCGGTACAGATTAACGCAGAGGCCGACGTGATTGTGTTTGTATGCGAGAGTTCACTATAGTGAAACGGTGAAGAGAGGAAAACGGTGGGAGGTACAGCGACCAAGTGGAGTGAACAGCGCGGGACAGGTGTCCGCGACATGATTTACTGCAACTCCCTGCATTAATTGCAGCCTGTTCTGCACTCACACTCACACCCGCACCATTGTTATGTCAAAAGTGAACTACACCGTACCGAACGGACAAAAAATGTAGAGTTAAAAAAAAATTAAAACAAAAATTTCATCATATGATTACAATATTATAGGCCTGCAAGTTGTTAACATAATATTTACGCAATAAAATAACGAACCCCAATACTAACTCATAAATAATAAATCACAAATGATTACAAAAATAAAAAATGCATTCTGAATTTTGATAATTCAAACCGAATCTATTTAAAATTCATCAACTTAAAAATAGGTATGCTACTAACTAACATAATAATATTAATTTTTATTATTATTACAAAGAATCGTTTTTTTGCCATAAAACTATATAATTTGGAACAGTAAATTTACCAAAACTAAAATTGCACAATATACGCCTGTATACAACAGCACAGAGCCTATTCTCTCTAAATATTAAAAATTATTGTCCCGTGGCAAAAACAAAAAAAAAAAAAAATCAAGCATAAGATCTATTCGGATAATTTTTTAATAATGTGTTTAAAAGAGAACAAACAATTTACTAGTAAACAAAACATGAAAATAAAGCTTCAGCGAAAACAACACTATAGGAAGTGCGAAAACATAATTCTTTTTGGGAGGCGATCAACTAGCAATCAGAAAGATGAAATCACCTAAATAATATAAAGATGTAAATAATATAAATATATAAAAATTTGTAATTAGTAAACAAAAGTTTAGAGTTGAATTATTAAAAGAGTTACTTTTTTAAACTTACAAAGCGTGTATCATCCAACAACGGAACTGCAGAGCGTGTTCTACAGATAAAATTTTTCTAACGTACGCTTAGAAACGGCATAATTAGCTAAACTTTTAACAATTTAAATGTTTATAATTGTGTAGAATACTATTTTTCCTGGTAATTTTTCATTTGCAAAGTTTTCGAAAAATTACTGAAAGAAAAATAATCTCCAGGTACATACTCAACAATTTAGAAATACTTATTTTGCCGGAAGTAGAATAATCGTACACGCCTATCGATTTATTGCTATCACTCCCGTAAGATTATTTTGTTTTTTATAAACAAAAAGATTGTAGGTGAAAAGATATGAATAAATGAGTCACAAATTACTTATAAAAATGACACGCCGATCTGAATAATATTCAAGAATAAAAATTACATGTCAGGCATGCTGGGATCATGATTTTCCTTTGCCTTCTTCGCTAAGCCGAAAATACTTACTTCACAACGTTACAGTCTACGGAAATTAAAATTATACTTAGTCCATAGGTAACATCTTTTTCGATCTGTTAATTATCGCAATATAGCGAAAATATCAAGATGTTTTTTATGAAGCATTATTGTACGATATGTGGAAGTTAATTGGGGAAGAAGATATTTTAATTACGCACTACGTATCAAACATGTATGATTTCTCAATAACCAGCACTCGGATGGAATTTATTAAACTAATAAATCTGATGTGGACACTAGATGATTTCTTTCACTTATTAAATTATATATAAACATTTTTTGCTGCACTTCATTTAAACTTATTTCATTTGAAAGCGAGTAGATTATAAATACAGAGAGCAAATTTGAAAACTAGAGAATGTATACATAAATTAAGATCAGAAAAATTATATCAAACCAAAGAACGATTAAATGATTGGCAAAAAAAAAAAAACAAATAAACGAAATGATGATCAATTCCGACTTACGGAGAATATTGTCCGACAATATGAGAGGAGTAATGAACTAAAAGTTAAGAATTTTTTTGCAATTTATCAAAGATCGGGCATGTATGTTTCAGTGTATATGTTGTTCTTGTGAAGGTCAATTTTTCAGTCGCTCTGTAATTAATATAGGTAATATAAAGAAATTAAATTAGAAAAAAAAAACTATTATAAATTATAATTTGCAGAGGATGGAGATAAATGATTTGTACATCGAATCTATTACATACACACATATAATAATGACTTAAATTACATATACACATTTTTAAAAGGTCATAAAATTTTATTCCACTAATAACTACAGATTTTTTTCATATATATATTTTTTTCTTTTATTGTTATATTGAATTATTATTTATTGTAAAAATATTTTTTTACAATCATGAGTTAATTAATTATCATTAGTAAATCAATATATTTAAAAAAAAAAAGTCCGATTCGAACCAAAGTGCCCTTCCCCCTATAAGATCCAAAAATGTCATTAATTAAAATTTCATATGGCTATAAGTCTGGAGCCGATGAAAATAAGTATCACTTATGATAGATATAAAGTTGAAAAGTTCTCATTGAGGGCTTACTAGTGCAGTTAAGAAAAAAAATTTGGATTTTGGACTTTCTTTTGACATTTTTGGTTCAAGCAATTGTAATCAAAAGGGTGGAGGTGCACAACTAGATGTTACAACAGTCCGAAATAAAAAATTCCAGTATTCTACGGCTAATCGATTTTAAGTTATGCGAGATACATACATACATACATCACGCCGGACTAGTCAAAATGGATTCAGGGATGGTGAAAATTGATATTTCCGTTGAAATCTGAACCGAAATTTTTCACAAGTACAACATTTCGTCGTATGAAGTACAAGGAAATAAATATAACTTTTCCGGGAAAATAAATGAAAATAGGTCTAGATTTTAATCATATAATGTTTGGTTAACACATAAAACTTCATTAAGAAAAATGAATAGCTAAATAAATAAAAAAAAGTAAAAATAATGATTGCAGCCTTTACTTCTTCTTTTATTATCGCATAAAAATACCGTAATATTCTTGGAACCTAAGTAAGAAATAAATTTAAATCTTATCGATACAAAAAAAAATTCCATAAGTTCTTTGTTTAAAGACGTAGGAGTCAGTAAAATATAAATGCATCAGTTTTGCACTCGGAAGGTTATCTAAAGAAACAAAGACTACAGTAGCTTGTTGAGCAATGTAAACATGTTGTCGAGTGCACGTGTAATGTGGTCGAGAACCTTGTGTGTCAGCATAAAGACTGCTACATTTTGATAGTGTGTCGAACGAACGTGCCGAGCGATCAAAACATACAACATACAACTGGACAAGGGCAGTTTGAAGCTCTCTCATTTCTCATTACGCTATTGTAGAATACATACTACAGCAACAAGTCGACGACGGTAGTCCATTCTTTTATATAATATACAAACACATTAGCTTATAGAACCGAAATTAAAAATAAAATATAATTCATACAGTAGCGATAACGATATAATAGGACTACTGACGTCAACAAAATCGTTTAATCAATATTTACACACATTTATAAATTGACGTAAATTCGAAAGTTTTAAAATACTTCTATCAAAATAAAACTTCTTGAATACATATACTTGTAATTCCACAGCATTAAAAAATAAAAAAAACCGTAAAAACTGAAATTACAAAAAGTTATAATTATAAACTCGTTTTACAAGCTATTAAATAAATTAAGAATTGTTTACGAAATAAAGATTCGCGATTAACCAGACAATCTCTCTCGCTACTTGCAAAAATAATAAATAAAAAAAAATAATAATGAAATAAAAAAAAAATAATAAATGATAACGAAATCGATAAATAAACAAAGAAAATTAAAGATAAAACAACTGTCAAATTACGAAATATTATGAAAACATTTTTAAAAAACACCTTATCATGTCCAAAGTTTTTTAATCAGATTTTCAACTCGAGGATATCATAAGAATTATTAATTATATTACAACTAGATGTATCGAGATTTCATTTTAATAAAGATTATTTTTTAATGTAATAGTAGTAATGCAAGCTTATAATTTTTTGCCTATTCTTCTTATTCCTCCTCTAAATGTGATAAACATTATTAATAATAAATTAATAACAATTATCACCCGGCATTATGGTGCGCAAGCGTACTGCCAGATTAATTGTACGCCAGAGGTTTCCCATCTTTTTCGGTTTGCGGCTCCCTAAATAATCGGATTTTTCCGCGGCGCCCTTAATACATCAGATTTTTTTTTCTAAATTCTTGACTTTCTTGAAAAATTGGAAAACTTTCCTTTTTTAAAAGCGATCACCCATTTAACAGCGAAAAATTAAAAACAGATACTTACCATTTTCCTTGGGATGATATAAAATATCTAATTTCATCTGTTTCGGTAATATTCATATTGAGACTGGGCAACCACCATGTGGTTAGGTTAGTTGAAAAATAAATTAAACACGAATTTTAAATTCACAAATAATTTATTGAACGTTCATTGATGATTAAGACTATTAAAATTATTAATGGGCGCAAAAATTCGAGAATTGGAAATTCCAAGAAAATTGCCGAATTGTTTAATTGAATATTTTGCGGCGCCCCTGGGAGCAGCGACGCACACTTTGAGAATCACTGTTGTACGCAATAACTCAATTGTTTGTCAACGGATTTTTACAAATGAGATGTCATTTTGTTTAAAATATAATGCTTAATAAATTTGGTAAAAGTAAACATTTGATGAAGCAAAATAATTACAAACATACTGAATTCTAAAAAAAATTAAGATGGCAGCCTTTTTGAAATTTTAGAAGGTGATGTTTTCAAAATTTTTATTTTGTAGAACAAGAAACTAGTGTTAGATTTGCCAAATTTAATTACAGCAGGTTTACCCGTTCCTGAGAAATATATATATATTTTTTTAATGAAAATCACAAAATGGCGACCAAAGGAAAACAAAGCAAAATAAGTCTTAGATCAATATCAACTTTTTTGCTCATTTTGGTGTCCTCAATCAGTGTTTCTGAAGTTCGCCGAATACATCCCAGAACATTTGTATATTCTGCATTCCACTCTAGTCTTAACTCTCGCTCGGTTGTAAATTAATAGAATTTTTCTTTTAACTTTAACAAAACGCAGGTTTTTTCATGTTTTGCATTTTCTAATGAAACTCTGCGTTTGCGTATGGGCCACAGATAATTTTTGTAAGGCTATTAAAATTATATATTGAATAAAAATAAACTAAAAAAAATCAAACATTTTTTAAAAAAGTCATCAAAAAATTTGCATTACATTTTTAAGCAAATAATAATTTTTCTTAGATTTCGTCTTTTAAATTCGGCGCAAGATAAAAAAATAAGTAAGTTTCTGAGTTATTAGGTTTTAAACTAGCTCGACTTATGTTAAATTTTTAAGAATTAAAAAGTACTGTTGACTACTTTTGGCTCGTTTTTGAAATCAGTATAACTTTTTAAAATATTTATTTTGTAGAATTTAATACAGAACTGGCAAATACGTAAGTATTAAGCATAACAGGAATCATTAACAACAACAAAAAAATTAAGAAAAATCCCCCAAAGCAATGAAAATTTATTTACCTAAGTTACAGTCAAATAACCCTTTTTAGAAAAAGAAAAAATTAAAGAATTAAATCAATGTTTCTAATAACAAGATTTTTGGTGCAGGTATTTTTTAGTTAATAAGAAAGACATACCACCCAAAATTGTCTTCGGTTGTATATCAGTGAAAAAAATTCCACTTCTTTGATATAAATTATTTTATACACCTCTGCCTAACGTAATTTCAGTACATCATTTATTCGTAAATGCTATCGCATTATTTTTTCAAATACATTTTATGAATAATACGACACGCCTTACCGATCGGATTAGATTTTTTCATCGACAATCATCAAAATAATAATAGCGAACTCAATTTATAATTTTACAAATTAACTCTAAACCAAGAACATATAATCGCTAATATTATATAGCAAAGTATTTTATTATAAAAGTATACAGGAGCGATGGCCGGGATTATTTCCCTTGACCTCGGTGCGAACGCCCTAGTCGCGCGATGGCTGCAATAGTGTATTATATAGAATGCGTCGTTCGTTACGCATGCTTTTATAGCTGCACTTTTCACTAGTTTATTCCCGCCTTACTTCCATGTATAATCTATTATTCCTACATCTGGTTTTTTCTTGAACAGGGGAAAAACTGATAAGAAAACCAACATTATTGTCATTCAACTAGAGGGAAAAAAGTTTTAATAACAAAATGAAAATATTTACTGCAATAACAAAAAATAAAATAAACAAGTGCGAATGAATTTATTTGAATATAAGTAATAAATTTGATGTCTATATAATAAGAAATTGATGCCTCTTTCACTAATTCGACTGTTCTCGCATGGGGAAGTCCAATAAATTTCTTAGAACTACAGGAAAGTAATACAATAAGGATATTACGATAAAATATAAGAAATAAGCAATTAATAATTTAATTAAAAACAGAATGAAATCACGATTTATAAAAAAAATTTCAAACAAATTTACAAGGAAAATAGATCTGCAACAATAAAGAGCAGTCTACGCTATAAATAATTTTCTACAAAACCTTTTCGATAGTATAATTTTTTTTCTTTTTAACGAAAAAAAGAAAAAAAAAGACCAACAGCTATTAATAACATGGGTGTACGTATTTCATTAAGGAAATTATATTTCATCTCAGCAGCAAGAAAATAAATATCGATACAAAAAAAAATATATATATATTTTTATACTACGTTATGAAACATCAACTCCACTTATCAATTTTAGTATTTCCAGTAAAACTTTCTGAGGTAAAAGAAGAAACGCAAAATAATAAATGCAAAATTACGGTATAAAAATAAACAGTAAATATATAAATTACGGATTGTTTTTTTAATTAAGAAGTAGTCATTATTACTAATGGTCTTAAAAGTTCCCCAATTTCACAATTTTAATAAGCCCTATCAGTAATAAAGAGCATCCCACCCGCTTATATTTTTACTCGCAAAGACCAACATTACTCTTACGGCGGACATATTATACATTCTACAGCATTTTAATCTTAAATGAAAGCGTACTTTTATTCCCTTATTTATTTTTTTTGTTGTACGCTGGTCATTTCGTACTTTCGATAGTCGTATTCGGTAACAGTAGTACAGTCAATCGATCACCAACAGTTACAGATTCATATAGTGTCATTGGGAACGAACCTATCGGCAAAATTTCAAGCCAGAAAGCGGTGGAAAATGATAAGGATTTCATCAGAAAAGACAAGCAGACGATGTTTACAGCAGCGTGTAACAGGAAGCTTACACCCAATCGTCCGCACTGGTGCAGACAAATAGTGCTTTTATTTCCTTGCTGGAGGGAGGTGATTAAGAGACTGAGTTGGATAGGTTACATTTTATTTCTAAAGACTCCAAAAGTTAATGCCTAAGAGCCACTATTCAGTTTTTGGATTCTAAATTTAATACTACGTCATTTTTATACATTTAGAAGGCATAACAAGCGACATGCACATTTACCCTTATCTCAACAAGGAATACAGAGCGGATCTATGGGCTCCGCGTTAATAGTGTTGTAATAGCAATCTCGAGGTTCACATAAATAAATAAAAAATACTAACCAACTGATGTAAGCAGAGCATTACAGCACTAGTGAAATCTACTCTCTGCGGTTGAAATAAAAAACCAATCAAAGCTGAATATATAAAAATACAACAAACTTTTCAATATTTTTTGTCCATTAATAAAATAAAATAATCTTATCTGTAATTATAGTTATAGTAGGAACGATAAAAATCCGAATAATCTTTTTTATATCAAAACAAACCATTATACAAAACGTTAAGTCTCTTTTCAAGTAATTTGTAGTATTTGTAACAAAAATTATACATATTTAAAGGCCTGCCATTATATTTAAAAAATATACAAAAATTTAAGATGCAGTTTAGCAAGGTATCAAGCCTAAAAAAAATCCTACAAAAAATCTGATGCGGACACTACATGACTACCTTGTATGACTATTAAATTACATATACACATTTAAAAAAAAAAAAAAACGAAAGTGCATAAAATTGTATTTCATTAATAACTTCTGATATTGTTTCATTATTAATTTTTCTTTTATTATGAGTTATTATTCATTGTAAAAATGTCTTTACAATAAGAGATTAATAATAAATCAACATATTTAAATTTAAAAAAAAGAAAGAAAAAGAGCGACGTCTGATTCGAACCGATGTGCCTTCCCTTGTAAGATCCAAATATTTCATTTATTAAAATTTTATTTGGCTGTAACTCTGGAACCAATGAAAATAAGTACCATTTATGTATATAGTTGAAAAGCTCTCAATGAGGGCTTATTACTGGAGTTAAGAAATAATACAAATAGTCAAATGTTGTAAAGACACGGTAATTAAACTGTACTCCCGCAAAAGTTCTTTTTTTACCCTCCGAAACCACCGTTAAGGTACATCTTCAGAGGATGAGATGAATGAATTGTAGCGTGTGTGAAAAATGCCATGCCTGATCGGGATTCGAACCCGG
>JAAAKQ030255844.1:0-10848 GCA_010016005.3 Zanna intricata | reverse complement strand
CTGCGCAGTACTCAAAAGATTGAGTGATGTTGCTATGGCCGTTTAAGTCCTTCTGACCTACGCCCTCAACAACTACTTAAAGAGCTGCTGCCCCCTTTCAGGAATCATTCCATAATCTGACTCTCAACAGTTACCTCTCTTACATGGTTGCACCTTCGGTCCAGCTACTCTGTATCACTGAGCATACAAGCCCCCCACCATCGGCAAAGTTTCATGACTTGTATAGGGAGGTTGTTATATTAAAGTTTTTTAATGAATTTCTTTGTTTACTTGATTATTTTAATCTTGAATTTTCCCATTTTGTATGTTTTTTATTGATGTAATTTTCTAAAATTATGTAAATTCTATTTTTTCAATTTTGTATGTTTTATTTTGTATTTTTATAGATTTCCTTTCATTTATTCCATATCTACGTTTGTTATTTTAATCATTTTTTTTTTTTTTGTATTTCGTATTTTTATTGATTTACACTTTGTTATTTAATCCATAAGTACGTTTCTTAAGTTAATCTAATTTTTTTAATCTTTTACCATTAAAAATTATTCATTATGCACACACGAGTTTGTTTTATACCCTATTTTTCTATAAACGAGCATGTATTATGTATGTCTCTTTCAAAAAAAATTTTCTGGCCAACTGAAAGTAATATGCAGACAGGCCATGCCAGCCACTTTATATAATAAAATACACAGTAAATGTGTATGGCAGCGATATATGATAACTCAAACATAAGCTTACATTGGGGGTCACCCATGACCTCTATGGCACCACTGAAATAACCAGATTCCGGTCACGGGTGACCCCCATGGCGGTCAATGTGTTAAAGCAGTACATGAAACATGAATTTACCATTTCACACTAGAAATCCAACAGTGGGTGGGATCAGGTGAAAGTGAAAAAATTTCCATTTGCAGGGAAAGTCAAGGCTATGGTTTTTTTTTTGGGGGGGGATTGTTGTAGTGTGGTGCTCATAAACTACCTGGAATAAGGCAGGCCGCATAGGAAACACCGGAAATTTAATTTAACACAGGAAATTATTTATTAGACTTTTCTACTGGACTGATAGAAGAGAACTATTCAAGCTAAATGTGCACATCTAGCCAATAAGAAAGTGCTCTTTTACCATAATAGGGCGCCTCCACTCTCTTCCTAGGTAGTTGCTGCAAAATTGCACAACCTACAATTGAAAGTGCTTTTACAAGTGCCATATTAACTGGATTTTGTTCCTGTTGATTACTTTCTTTTCCAAACTTGAAGCAGGATGAAAATTAACTTTAAATGATGAAGCAGAGCGGAGATACCACTTATTCTGCAGCGTAGGGCAAACTGTATTATACAGAGGATATTAAAAAGTTGATAAGTCATTTGTTAATTATATTGAATTGCAAGGAGACTATGTTGAAAAATAAAAAAATTATGAAAAATTTGTTTTCTTTGTCAGGTCAACTTTTTCTGAATGACCTTGAATAATTTTTCATTTATAAAAACAGATCTACTGATAATCTTAAAGTATTATTGATGCCATGCTTGAAATTGTTTGTGGCTCTAGTTTTCATAGACCCTTACTGATATTTTCATTTAAAAAATAAATAAAAGAATAATGTTCTTAATCAAACTTAAAACATACAATTTAAAAATAATGATGTTGATATTGAAAATAAAAACAAATGAATACTTAAACTACTTTGTTACCAACAGATTTCAAAAAATAATTTTTTGATTTTTTTCTCCTTTAAGAAATTAAAAAACAAAATACAGAGAGGAAAACCAAGGATTAAAATGTGTGTTTCAAAATGATTATCAGGGTGTTGTTTTAGCTGTGCACAAGCTCTAAAGTCTACAGATTATTCTTTGCGTGCTAGCTTTGCAAATGAAATGATACATCGTGATGACGAAAACGATCTTTATCGTATTTATTGTATTCAGTGACAAATCAACATATGTTAATAGAAAAGTGAACACAAATAATGTGCATATTGGGATCAAAAAACCTTACAAAATATTGGAATGTGAATGAGACTCCCCAAAACTGAATGTTTTTTGGGCCATATCCTGATGTCTGTGCTTTTATGGGCTGTTCTTTTTTGCAAAGGCAAATGTGTGGAGTGAAATCATTTTGTAATGCTCCAACTGTGGCTCTTTCCTGAACTACAGTATGGGTCATAGAACTTTATTTGGCAACTAGGTGGTGTGCCCCTCCACATTGGCATAACACTGTACATGATCAGTTGAAGGAGATTCTCCCCAACTACTGGATTGGTCGCTGGGACCAGATGATATGGCTTGTTTGCCATCACCTCAAAGTTCGCCCAATCTGACCCCATGCAATTTTTTTTTTGGGGGGTTTATAAAGAATCAAGTTTATGTGCCACCATTACTAGCTCACCTACTTGTCTTGAGACTTAGAATTGAAGCACCTGTTATGAAGCGTCAATTATTCAAGATTTATTGATTAAAGTATCTGTTAAATATGTGCTGTGTGATGAATGGTGCTCACATTGAACACTTTTAGGAAAAACTGTTTGAGTTGCTCTTTCATTTGGTGTTTATTGTATCAGTGTTAGTAAAACTTAATAAATATTACATAATTCTAAAACTCTTAATATTCATTTTGAAACACACAGTACAGGAAATGTAAAAGACTAAAAGAAAATGAAAATACTAATTGGATCCCATCCAATTAGCATTATATTTTATAGCTCTATAAAGAGCTATGAAACTTTAAACATTTTTTTTTAAATAATATTTTTTTTAACAAGCATATGCAGTTTCTTATAAATTTTTAGATTTTCAAAATCTGTCAAAAAATTTTTCTGTACAATTATGTATAGTAATTATCAAACATTTTTTTTGTTGTAAATGAATGCATTAGTGTTTGCATGTTTATTAATAATAACAGATTTTTGGTAATGCTGGAAGAGATATGGTCAGACAGAAAAACAGTGATATCTTATAATTGAGTTAAATATGCTTATTGATTTTTAACAAAGTTGTTTATGTCCAGTTATTTTGCTTAAAATATGTGTTTTTTTTTTTTTGAAATGTTATTGTTTAATTAAGAAATGTTTTTGCATACTACTCTGCATTCTTGTAACTTTGTTAGATGTTACAGTATATTTATATATATAAATATAGTATAATATATAAGTATATTTATATATATAGTATAAAGTATATTTAATTTGTTAACTTATTATAACATTTTTAAATGTATATGTTGAATTGAATTGCTCAATTCATTTCTTCATTCCTAAAACACAATATTTTTTGTACGTATTCCTTGAATTTTTTTAACAAAATTTGTATTTTTTCAGTCTGTTCATAAAAGTTTGATTTCCATACCAGTTCCTTGGCAAAATTTTATGATTTTTGGTTTGCTAAATTTTTTTTTAAATGTGAAGGTTTCATACCCCAACCTCCAACTTGGAGGACCAGAGGAACCTTTTATTAGAGTTATCATTAGTTATGTCTCCATTTTAAGGCATCAATAATCCATGCTTTCACTCTCTTCCATCCTGTTGCATATAAATTATAATTGAAAAAACAAAATATACAATTGTAGAAGGCTTAGTCAACATCAGCCTTCTTTTGACAGTGCTACTATGCATTTGATCCTAATTGAAATCAGTTCATTTAAAATTGAAAAATGTATTATTATGAAATATATTCTTGTGGGTTTTCTATTTTCTAGATTTCTGTAGTATTTTTCTTTTAATATATTTTTTTACCATTTTGTAATTTTGAGATTTACTCGGACATTCCATTCCTCAGGTTTAATTTTTTTATTTTAATATTTGTGAATTAATTTTGGATGTAGAATTTCAATACTATAATTACTGTGTTTGTTTACATATTTACAATTATTGTTAATTTTCTTTCAGCTGTACCTAAAAAGCAGTGTGAATTTTCAATTAAACTGGATTGTTATAAGTTTACATTTTTTGGCAAAGATATTTGCATGAGATCTAGTGAAAGAAGTGTAAAAAAACATAAAACGCAAATGTTTAATTTTTTATAACATAAAAAAAAATTCATATTTAATGAAATTGTAAATTTGTTTGTAATGTACTTTTGTAATTATTTTACCCACAATTAAATCAGTCATTTTATTTAATAATTTGTTTTCTCTTCCTTTAGGTCATTCTTTTCTATAAAATAATGTTTTGACTTATAGTTTATTATTTGTGAATTAATCCTTAGGGAGCTGGGTCAAACAACTTGTTATTACAAATCTGGTTGTAAATGTATGCAGTTGATTCCAAATAAGACTCATTAAATTTCTATTTAATAGTCTTAACTTTTCATTTTTTCTTAAAATTTTGAATAAGATCAGTTTTAAAATCTATAGAAAATGAACGTTTCAATTTTAAGTAGAATGCAGAAATAAAATAAAAAACTTAGAATTGAAGAACTGTAGGTAAAAATAGATAGACGAATCTGTTCTATGCAAATTTTAACAGACTTCTCTTTTATCCCTTTAATTTACTTTATTTTTCCTCTAAAAATTAAACTGGTCAACATAAAATTTGGAACTGAAAAGGGAGTAGGCATTCTATATGGTATTTTATATGCTGATTCTAAATGTTTATTCCAAAATAACTCATCACCTAACGTTCATAAGTTATAACACCTGAAATTTATTTGTTCCATCATTCGTGGAACAAACAATACAAATAAGTTAGTACATCCGTATGTTGCTTATTCACATCTGTTTTATATTGTGATGCATACTGTAGACCTATATTTGTCAATAACAGTCAAATGATGTCATTTCATGTCAAGCCAGACATGTATAGACATGCCAGTGAGTCAAGTAATTCAATGTAATGAAATCTCCTTCAGTATGAGTTCAGCTTTTCGTAGGCTTCTTCAGTTGAGGTATAATTTTAAATTACACTTTTTCACATGATATTTTGAGTTGACTGGATAATTTTTTGTTAGAAAGAAATGATATTTGGAAAATCAGCATTTAATATATAGAAGTACTTCTTACAGATAAAAAAGTTAAACTTTCTCACTCAAACTACAAAAACTTTTTACCTGGCAATCCTGCTCTCTCTTCTATGGCACATTCTAAGGTAATAATTAATCTTAAAACATTTCCCCATAACTTCTTATAATGCTTAATTCATAATTAAGCTAACACAGTGTATTATATATTTCTGAGGTGTTGCAGAAATATCATGTATTCATTAAAACATAAAAAAACGAAAATTGTAAGTTAATAATCTGAGATTAAGCTAGTTAATTTACAATAATATGGTAAATCTGTTTAAATAATTAAGAAAAATATGATTTTGAATTTATCATTTAAAGTAAGATCTTCAGAATTAGAGCTCTAGAAGTACCTTTGGTAGGGTTTATCTAAAAATAAATTCCTCAAAATAGTTAATTTGTTAAAGGTGATCAATACTTATAAAATTTAATAAGGTAAGTTTTTATTGTCCATTAGTCCTTTTTTAACTATTTTAACCCAGTGTAATTATCCTCAAACTCATCGCACTTAATATTTAATCAGAAAGGGTGTGTTAACTATTTTGTATCGCAAGTGACAGATTATAGTTTACTTTATTCTCATAATTGAGCTTACCAATCTAGTAGGCTAGAAAAATCAGTTAAAAGGATGAATAGTTTTTAGAAATTGCTCTGCTTAATATTTCTACAAAATTTAGTACAAGTAGAACGTTGCTGAGTTTTTTATTATTGCCTAAAATAATTAACAAGATTATTCTACTTAAATTTTATACTCTAATAAGTGTATTGTTGTCTTGCAGGGTCTTTAATAGACCATTACATCAGTCTGATGAAGAGGAAATATTTAGAAAATGAACAGAATGAATTTAAAAGAAAAAAGTTAGTCAGACCGTGATAAATTTCAGAATATGGGTACCAAAACTAAATGAATTAATACCATTAGATAGAGGTGGAAACTGGTCATTGAACATAGAACATTATAAATTTCTGGAAAGGTTATGTCATTCTATTCTTCATACTCTTATATCCGGTGAAGGAAATATGTACTCTGTAAAAGATATTTACATAGAGACAAACAATCAAATGTATTTTTCAGCCATCTGACAAAACAGCAACTTAGCTTGTTGCACAAATATCATAACTTTTCTTTAATACAAAAAAAAAGTCAATTGTATGAAATTGTATATTCTACCTAAACCACTCTTTCACAAGAATGGACTGAATAAATGGGTTTCACACTACATTCAAAATGTTATTCAATGCCAGTAAATAAAAATAAAACTCAAATTATCTAAGTTTTATTACACTGTGCAAATTATTTGTATGATATTAAGAAAAAATAAACATAATTTTCACAAGGTGAAATGGATACAATTTTCTAGAAATCAAATGAGTGCTGTTTGTTAAAAAAATTGAGTGACATAACTTGCACCAATCAACATAACAAACTGGGCTTAATTAAAAAGCAAAATATTCACTTTCTAAACTTAAATATTTTAAAAATCTTTATGAAACTATAATACTTTATATATGATTTCTTCATCTAGTAGAATCCATTAAATAGTAAAACTATACCAATATTTTTATCTATTTAATCTTAGTGAATACATACTAAATAATTAATTTATACTATTAGGAACTTGCTACCTCCATGGTGCGAGTGGTAGCATTCCGGCCTTCCATCTGGAGTTACCAGGTTTGAATCCTTTTCACATGCTACAAAATTGCCATTTCATATCCTCTGAAGAAATAGCTAATAGTGGTCCCAGAGGCTAAAAAAAGTATTAGTAACCCACTTCCCATCTGAAACGTCCTCTAAGAAGATTAATTTAACTTCTTTTATGAATTATGATAAAATATATATATACCAAAAATGTTATCTCTATAACTTATATCTGTATAATTACTAAATTTTTTAATTGTAACTATATACTTATTAAATTAAAACTACTATTTGCAGCAAAATTGAAATATTACAAAATTGGTTTTATACATTAATCAATAACTATAATACTGATGCGTATTTTTCTAATAGAACAATAAAATTATGTTAATAAGCAGTTTAACATGGTTAATTTAAAGATGATTTATGTATAATTTAAATAAATAAAACGGTGGCTTGTGCACTTTATTTATTGATACGATGGAAAAGTCACAATTAACATATATTCTTATTTAATTAACTTTAAATTAGCGAGTAGTTAGTCCAAAATTTTACCGCTGATAGCGCTCAAATCTTCTTGACCTTCAACAAATAGTGTTATTGGCGCCACATGTTATATTGCATTCAGTAGGTTTGAAATAGTTGTTGCGGTTAATGACAATAGGTGTACAGTAACATTAGTTTTTATGTGCGTGTCTTATCGTATTTTAAAAAGAAAATTTAATTAGTTTTTTATTTATTATTTTTTTTTTATAGTAAGTATAATGTTATTATTTAAAATACAATTTTTTTTTCATTGACAAAATTATTTATTCTTGTGGATGATCAAACTGTACTTAACTCAATAGACTATATTTCCGTTTGTTTTAAATTATATATAAATAAAAAAAGTATTTTAATTTTGTTCAGTTAATTGTTAAAAAATGATAATTTTTCGTAACCTTCATTATCGACCGTCACGTATAACAAAAACGTTTATTATTTTTTATTTATAATTTCTGCTTTAAAAATGATTAATTAAAATAAATTATTTTTATTTTTATTAGAAAATTCCAGATCGATTGTCATTTATTTTGACAAAGTTACAATATTTGAAATCGCACAAAATTTAATCAAAATAATGAACTGCTTCTTATTCATTTAAATTAAGGAAAGATATATTTATCATATTTTTATTATACAAGATTATTGTTTAACAATAATTATTAATTATATAATATTTATTTGTATAAACTGACTGTTTTGGTTTTATTACAGAATACGTGAGTTAAAATTAACATTAGTTTGCCTTAGATTTTTACTCCACCTAGAATATTTATTTTAAAAATAGTAATTTAATTTTATTTACTATTTTTTTAAACCCATATTTATTTCATTTAATCAGCGTTTTCTGAAATTAAAATAGTATCCTGATTAAACTATTGTTAATTATTATTCAATTAATCAATTTTTTAATAAAACTATTTATCCGCCGGATAAAATATGAGATGTTCTAAGAGACTCCGTTGTAGATTGATATTTGTAGGGTACGCAGCAGATAATCAAATCGCCCTTCGAGTCAAACACGCAAAACTTCAAATGAATATCTTGCTATAAGCTTTATTTTTTAAATTTAAATGTGAATGTTTCACTTCGTTATGTACATAAATATAACTGGTAATATTCGCTGAATTAGAATATTATTCGAGAAAAACGTTTTATATCAAACAATATTTTTTTATCAAATTTACTTTCCGTAAATTACGAATAAATCTTGTAGACAATTTTATGTAACTGGAAATATTAATTACATTATGAAAAATCTTATCGTCTCTGATATGTATCATTTATTGTTTTTATTTGGTTAATATTTTATTTTGTATCATGAAAGATTTTATTGCTTTTGATTTAGTTAATAATCATTTAAAGAAAGTTTTATCATCCATAAACTCTGATAAGTTAAAACATATAGTAAATACATTTCACTAAAGAACAGACTTCACGTTGAGCATGTTACACGTAACAAAACATTTTTGTAATATTATAATTTTGGAACATCTGTTAAGTTTACCCGCCGCTACGATTTCTAAATAATTTATTTTTTTATAAAATAACAATTTATTTATGTTCAAGCTAAATTTCATAGTCCTTCTCGAGATCTCTCGACTTCTGAGAATACCGGAAGCAGCGACCTGAGCTGATAAGAGTTTTTCCTATTATATTCGGCTGCATTTACATCAACACTACATTAAACAAATTACAATAGAACATATAATTCCATTCTTTCTTCGCATGGTATCGCGTCAAGGTCATTGCAACGTAATTCTAACCGCAATTGTGCTGAAATTAGTCGTGAACATGTCCTTTGAGAAGTTGGACAAACCCAGTTGAATGTTGGTCCTAGGTCTAGTATTTTCGATCCCTGCTGGCTTTGACCTTTATTTGATTGGTCCAAAGTGTTCATTCCCAAACAATTTTTATTCTGTTGCGATTAGGCTAATCTGACTTACTGACGTTGGAGATATTACTGGAGTAGATTATGTGAATAATAACTGAGATTATGTTTTTGGCTATTAATAAGAAGAATGAGATACTTTAAAATCGTCTCTCTTCATTCTAAGCAGGCGAATTAAGGTTATTGTGGATTATCTATGTAATAAAACAAAAAGATTTGTTCTGGAAATATCCTCTTTAAAGTTAATGCCATCGGCTCTCGAATATAAATGTAATCAAAAATCATTTAGCAGCACATTCCGATCGAAAAATATTTCAATCGAAATAATTAATAATTTTTACGAGAAATTATATATGTAATAATAATAAATTATTATTCTGAAATTACCTAGTTAGGAAAAACTTAAAATGAATTTGCAGAGCAAGTGAGCAGTTGAAATCATATATTTTTGTCCGTTGATTCCAAACCCGAGGTAATATTTTTATGGCAAAGTTTTATGAAAACATTTTATACAAGACAGATCATCAATTCCTACTTATGATAATTTGTCATGGATATATAAAAGCAGTTCACGCATTAATTACCAGAATGATAAACATTAGTCCGTAAAATAATCTGACTAGTATTAAAAATATATATATATATATATCGACGAATTTCCTTAATTCAGTATGACCTGATAATCCTTTGTGGTGGCATAATCTAGATTATGTCACTAATAAAACAGGTAAAATTAGCTAATAAAACATAACTAATAAAACGGGTAAAATCTTTACAAAAAGGATGTTTTTCACGGGAAGAGTAATAAAGGTTACTATAAAATTATCATTCTGACTGACGAGATAAAATAGTTCTGGTCGAATTCTGAAACTGCTAAAATCTACATATTCTTTGATCAGATAGTAATATGTCAAATTCTCCAGTTTTTTAGCAGCAATAAATTAAGGCTAAGATTATTTTAAAATAATGTATATGTACTTTCATAAATAAATATATATGTGTGTGTGTTTGTTTTAAAATTTTTATTCTGTATCTACTCCAAGCAATTTCAAAAATTTCTGCTTGATAAACGTGATACTCAGAACTGTAAGTCACACAGATTATTTATTTACTAGATCCAACTGTTTTATTAAAATAAATTTAAGTAAGTATATTCGTACATAAGTACGAAGTAAAGGAAGTATTGCGATCGCGAAAAATTTCGGTGTTTTCAGATTTCAACGGAAATATCCGTTTTGACCATCCCTGAATCCATTTGACTAATTTCGGCGTAACGTACTCGCATAACTCAAAAACGATTAGCCTTAGAATGTTGAAATTTTGTATTTAGGACTGTTGTAACATCTATCTGTGCACCTCCCCTTTTGATTGCAATCGACTAAACCAAAAGTATCCAAAATTAAAGAAATTTGGATTTTGGACTTTGGACTTTTTCTTAACTCTTCTTCTTCTTTTTTCTAGCCCTCATTGAGAGCTTTTTAACGATCGTTTTAACACATCGGTTCGAATCAGACTTCATTTAATTTTTTTCTTTCTTTCAACTTTTTTTTAAATTTAAATATATTGATTTATTAATAATTATTAATCCGTGGTTGTAAAAAAAATTTACAATAAATAATTCAATAATACCAATAAAAAAAAAAATTACAAAAAATCAGACGTTACTAATGAAATAAAATTTTTGTGTAATTTTATAAGCGTTATTACATATGTGTATATGTAATAGATTTGGTGAAACATCTGATTATTTAATATTAATTGAAAATTATAATTTAGA
>JAAAKQ030255811.1:0-10849 GCA_010016005.3 Zanna intricata | reverse complement strand
TCATCTCCAATCGTGAGCTGCACTACCACATGGTGGGTATCCGACACCTGCCTCACAAAGACAGTATCCATGTTCCTCCTGCACAGAATCACAGACATACTCTCCGAACTCAATAAAATTTCTTCCAGCCACCAGTTTTTGAGGCAGTTGAGTTTTAACAATATATAACCCAGGAAACTCTGTTGCATTATATAAACCAGGTAAATCCTTAAATAGCTGACAAAAATTCAGCTACTTATGCATGAGGTGTGGCTAGAAAATAACGGGACTCTTTTCTGTAAGACAAACAGAGCAAGCCTCAAGGTCAAACGCCACATTGTTGAGTCACCTGACATCCCCCTTTACATTCCAGCTGGTCTGTCAACTGCAGCCTGCTCAGTTGGGCCACAGCCTGTGCTTGTATTGGATCGTGTACCTGCCGCTCATTGGAAAAATGGTAGGCATTTTAATAGAGCAACATGTTAACCTGAAATTTTTAGTGAAACTCAACAAGTCCGCAACAGAGACCTGTTCTCTCTTACAAGTTTACGATGATGAGTGTATGTCCTGCACACAGGTTTTTTAGTGGCATAAATGGTTCAAAGAAGGATGAGAACAAATTGTAGACGATCCATGTCCAGGATGTCCTTCCGCTTTGAAAACGGATAATCATTGAAAAAATAGGCAGTCTCATCTGAAGGTCCTGAAGGTTTGAAGGTCAAATAGTTAATAAGGAATATTATCTTGAGGTTCTAACTACTCTCTGTGAGTGAGTAAGAAAAAAGCGACCTAAGTTGAGAAAGAACACATCACGGTTTCTTCATCAGGACAATGCTCCAGCCCACACTGTACCGATTATTAAGTCGTTTTTGGATAAGCATGGGATCCCTGTGCTGGAACATTCATCCTACTCACCAGACTTAGCCTCATGTGACTTTTTTATGTTCCCGAAAGTGTAGGAAGCATTGAAAGGAACTAGGTTTGAGATAGTTGCAGCTGTGAAAGAAAAAGCGACGCAGACCATGAGCATGATTTCAGAAAATTACCTGAAACACTGTTTTGAACAATGGAAAATTTGGATGGAACGGTGTAGTGATCATGGAGGAGAGTATAAGGGAATAATGTGAAAGTTGTTAAGGAAAAAAGTAAAAAATGTTACAGTAACAGTCCAATTTTCTTCTAGCCACACCTCATATATTCTTAAAACAAGGTAGCCCTGAAACTGTAGTCAGAGATTTTGCTTAGAAAGCATGTAGTGAAACAGGTGTTGGTGAAATAAAAACTTTTTTATGTAATAAAGAAACAAAAAATTAATGGTGTAATACTTTTCTAGGTTAGCCCTAAAAAGACTTGAAATGTGTTAAAACGACTTTAATAACAATTTTACTAAAACCATTATCAGGAAAAACTTAATTTATTTTAATACAAGATTATAACTTGAAAAAGTATTATTTAATGGTGTAGGGAATATTTAAAAGAAATTAAAAAATTTTGTGAAGAGGGTAAGACAATTTATTATCTACATGAAACATGGGTTAATGTGCGATATGTATGAGTGAATAAAGAAATAAAGAGTGAAAAATATATGCTTTTATGAAAAAAGCACAATTTTCAACTAGGGTGAAAACCCCAGCTGGAAAAGGTACTTGATTAATAATAATATATGAAGGAAGTGAAAATAATGGGTTTTTGAACAGTGATTTATGGTATTTGATTTTAGATGTTCCTAAGAGTATCACAATGAAATGAATGGTGACAATTTTATACAGTGGTTTAAAAATTGTCAGAATTGTAGCTGAAGAATCTGTCATAGTTATGCCTAATGCCTGAAAACTGAAAAAATTCCAAATTCTTGAACCCAAAAATCAGAAATTTCCAAATGTTTAAAATAAAAGAAAATTGTATACATCAGTGTTTCTCAACCACTGGTCTATAGGACCAGTGCTGAGCTGTGAGATAATGCTGTCAGTCCCTGAAGAAATTGGTCCACAGAAAAAAAATTAAACTCTAAAAATATGAGAATAAAATGAACATTAAAAAAATTCATATAACGATAATATAAAATTTATTATTATAATTATTTAATAATGTTTGTAAATAAATCTACATTGGCAAATACTGGAGCGAGTTTAATTTATTGAATACATTATATCCTCTGCACAATCGACAACGACAAACTTTCCTGCGATGCATGAAATGTAGTAGTTGAAGTTATCAAAACAACTGCTGCTTTGATGGTACCTTTGTTTTACGACCTAGCTCAGTGCATGTTCATTTTATTGAAAAAATTACATTTACAATTACATTCTTTACTTTATGCAATCGGCTGCTAGTGTTGTAGTGAGGTAGTTTAATTTCAATTATTGTAAAAACACAAATTTTTATTCCTCTTAAAATGAGTAAAAAAAGACAAGAACTTTACATAATTTTTTCTGCACTGAAAGTTCTACTGTAGGAAATGGAAATATAGATGGAATAATATATAAATAGAAATCAAGTGAAATAGAAAATTAATGTTTACTAAACAAGAAAAATATATTTGCTTTCACAAGGCGTTAAAATAATGAGTACTTGAAATATGGTTTTATTCTTAGGTCGGATTCTACAGAAAATGAAATAAATCCCAAGTGCATAAAATTTAAGGAAGTTAAGAATGATGGTACCATGAAACTGTCCAAAATATTGCAATATTTAAAATCAAGATATCACAAATTAGAAAAAAAATAAATCATGTATTGTCCGCTTTTCTTAAAAACTAATTGGGTGTGTGCATCTACGATGCGTGGCGAGATTTGAATGTGACACCGTCTTCTTGGACTTAGTGTTTGAAACGGTTACTGTCGCAATTATCGAACAGAATAAATTGAACGTCTTTGTACATATCTCTTTTTAAAGAGTTTATTAATTTTTGATAATATTTACAACTTTAGAAAATAATTTCTAGGTTAAGGATGTTTTGATTGAAATCTCTAAAGATTTTACCTCAAGATTATATATCTCTCAATAGTGATGTTTAAAATGTCTGCCCAGTTTGTAAGACAGACTATGCCAAACTGTATAAATTATATAACGCACAAATTCACTTCAAACAATGAACTGTACACGCGTTAAACTTCACTCACGTATCCTCAGCCGGGAATGTTACGAACCGAAACGAAGACATGCGACAGTAACCAAGCGTTTGAATGTGCGAACCAGCTCCGAGCGTGTTGGAGTGCATTCTGATCAACAGAGGCCCAAACATGCACGAAGCCGCCAGAAGCCCGCGTTATAGTTTTGGGTAACGGATTCGTTATCGAATTTCGGTGAATGCCTCCCAGCTCTTACCGATTTATTAGACGTTGTCAGGTCAAAAATTGAAAATTGTTGTTATTCGATGTCAGACGTGGAGATCAGATGGAGTATCATCTATGGTCGTCGAGAATTTTTTTCAGACCTGTAAAACCAACCGTTTTTGAGATATTTGCAAATTTATAAAAAACTTTTTTCTTGTATTACAAGTAAAGAGAAGTATGGATTGCGCTAAATTTAATCAGATAAATCATCAGATTTTGTTTTGGTTTGCCGCATGGTTTCATGAGACACGTTTTAGTATATATACTACAAATTTAAACTGTTTGTTATAATGCTAGTAGTTGAGTTTGCGTATAGTGCTGTTCAATTATTCTGTTGTGTAGGAGCTTTTTTTGTTAAAAAAATTTTATGACCTTAAGGAAATGCATGAAATTAAATCATGATTGGCATAAATATAATCACAAAATGATTCTATTTATCATCTGTTTCAACATCTATCCATTGTTCAGTTGTGTATTTGGCTTCTTTACAATACTGCCATTGAAAGCGTAAGAAGCGATTAGTAGTATTCTTGGTCAGTAATTATGGAGTTGTTGCTAGCAACTTTTTCTCCGAGTATACATTGACAATTAGATCATTCAGTTAATTTCTTTCATGTTTGCGTATGTTAATGTTTGCTAAATACTTAATAAAAAGTTAAATAAACTAAAAATCAACTTCAGTGTCCTGTGTCTGTATAGTTGCAACAAATTACTGTTGTATATTACATAAAGTAAAAACTAAACAGTTTTGTTTACTTAAATGTCCATAGTTGTGTTAATTTCCTACATGAATACCTATTTAATAATAAACAAAGTAAATGTATTGGTGTTGTCAATTAATTATATCATACAACTAGTAGGTCGATGTCAGGAAAGGCATCTGTTTAAAAGAACAGTAAAAAATCATCCTACTTAGTCCTGAATAGCTAGAAAAGAAAATATTTGAGATATTGAAAGTAACTAAATTATGGGCATAAGTTCTTAAGCAGTTTTAATATTCTTGTTATTTTACTGCTTTCTTTTTTTTTTGAATTGGTGTTTGTTTTAATTTCTTTTTAAAATTTTTCAGCTATTAGATATTGTGAAAAGTGCAAACTGATTAAACCTGATAGAGCACATCATTGTAGTGTGTGTGGTCATTGTGTACTTAAGATGGATCATCATTGCCCTTGGATTAATAACTGTGTTTCATTTACTAATTATAAATTTTTCCTGCTGTTCCTTGCATACGCACTCCTTTATTGTCTTTTTATTGTTCTCACTAGTCTTCAATATTTTATACTCTTCTGGAAGGTAAGTTTTGCTTTAGTTATCTATTATTTACATTTAAAAACCTTTTTTCTTAAAAATATTTTTTTGTAAAAAAAAAAAAATAAATAATGAAAATTGATATTAACTCTGTAGGCATTTTTTTAAATTATATAAATAAAATAGAAAAAAGAATTGCACATATCTCATATAACAATGATTTTCCTTCTTTTTTGTTTATGTTTGTGGATTGTTGATGTTAGGATTTTTAGAACTGCTGAAATTACTAAATGCGTTTTAGATATTTGTTGTACAAATAATTAGGTAAAGCTATGATTTCATTTTTTCATACGCTATTTAAGCAGTGTGACTGATGTCACACAGCCTCTACTAATATTGTCTTATTTTGTTAAATATGTAGTTATTAATATTGTGTGTATTTTGGGATTGATTAAAACACCTGATTTTTGCTGAGGCATCCTCTTCCTAGTCCATCTTGAGGTTTGCAATGGCTTTATAAGTCTTTAGCATTTTCAGCATGAATCTAATACATTAAGTTGTTGTGTGTGTATGTGCGAGTGAAATATCATTGTTAAGGTCATAGCTACTTCGTAAAAAAGCTATTTGAGAAGTCTTAACTCGTAAAAGTGTTAAAAGAAATTTATACTTTCCAGATGGAAATTAAGATAATACAGAATTTCTTGAATCAATTGTTAAAAACATACAAACAATAATTTGTTGAAAACCTCCTAAGTATTTTTTTGTAAAAGTAAACTACAGGTATGAAGATATACAGCTGAAACTATGACTTACTTCAGTCGCTAAATGAATCTAATTTTTGTAAGAATTTTACATAAAAGTTTTCCCGTTTGTTTTATTTTTTTCTCAGTAACTTTAATAATAACAGAATTTATGAATATTTGTAATATTTTGACATTTTTAATATATTACTGTTGCCAGTAACAATATTTCAAAATATATCACATATTTTATATTTTATTATTTTAAGTTGAAACATTATATTTATTGGATAAGAATATTTTAAATGGTTATCTATGTAAAAATGTAATGATATCATTGCTTTTAAAATTTCTTTTGCAAAAAGTTAATGGTTTTGGAAAGTATTTGTGTTGTTTTATGTAAATCCAAAAACTAAAATAGACAAAATGTATTTTTTCCTCCCTGCTGGTATAAATAAGTGTTTTTTAATCTTTGTTCCTAAGTTGATGGAAATTGAAGTCACAGTGTCATAGTGACATTGATGAATAGTGTTCACTGACCTGTTAGTGATATCTAGTTGGAGGATTACACTGATGGCATTGTGTGAAACCAGTTCCTCTTAAAAAAACTCTCTCTTTAGAAAGAAAATCTCTCTTTACATCCAACTGAATGTTGCATCTGAAGAGAGATTTTTCCAAATTATTGTAGATTAAGTAAATTTGAAATATGAGTATAAAGCATGTGGTATACTTCAGAATATTTAACGGGTAGTTGTCTTTTAAGTATAGTTATCTAAAAAATGCATTCTTAAGTTTTGAGATTAATATGGTTAAATTTTGCCCAGTTACACAAAATTTCAACTAATTTCGCTGATTTGAACCAGAGTAGACACCTAATGTTTCAAGGTGTTAAAGTTTCATATGAAATTATTGATTATTTGATTGTAACATTGTATATCTGCTCAAAATAATACACACATACAGAGACAAGTGTAAAGAAAAACAGTGACTTAGGAAAAAAACAACCTCTTTTTAGAGGAAATATTGTACCTCAACTTCAGGATGTGTAAAAGTATAAGAAAAAATTTTTAATATATGATCTCAAATAGGTTTTCTAAAGCATATGATAATGTATTTGTTAATGAGAAAAAAAATTTGTTTAATCATTGGTAGTACTATACCCTGTTATAACAACTGCGGAATGGAACATTCAATCTCTTTTTCTAATGTTTAGGAGGGTGGATTAATAAGTATCCTGAAAATGTAAGTTTTCAAAATAAACTTTTTTATTTTTGAACATAATCTCCCTTTAGGTGGATGCACTTTTCCCAATGTCCCTGCCATTTTTTTTAAACTCTAATAAAGTACAATTTGTCAAACCCTTCAAAATAGGCTTCTGTCTTGATGATGACCTTTGAGCTGAATTTTTTTCTTGCGAGTTAGACTGACTTTCATCTTGGGGAACAGAAAGAAGTCGCAGGGAGCTAGGGCGATTACGGCAGATGCAAAACAGTTTGTAGTGCAATTCATTTGGCCACAACAATTCCAGATGAGTGAATTAGTCCATTGTTGTGATGAAACAGCACTTTTTTCTTTGCCAAATGGGGCCGTGTCTGTTTCAATTTCTTGTTGAATCAGTCCAATAATTCATTGTAGTACTGGGCCATGTTTGTGGTTCCTTTTTCCATAAAGTCCATGAGGTTTATTTACTTTTTATCTCAAAGAATTGTAGTTATGACCTTTCTGGCTGACAGAACTGTCTTGGCCTTTTTTGGAGCAGATTCACGTGGAAAAATTGGGGATTGTTTTGATTGTCGTTTGGTCTCTGGGATATAGTAATGAATCCAGGTTTCATTAATGGTGATGACTCAATGTAAAAACTCATGCAAATCTCGCTTAAAGAGGTTCAAACACTGCTTCAAAGTTGACAGCAGTATCTGCTTGTTGTCTGAGGTGAGCAATCGCTGTACCCATCAGGCCAACAGCTTTCTCATTGTTAACTTATTATGTAAAAATGTTTATTGCCGTTCTGTAGGACCCACGTATGGCCTCTGCTACTTTGTTTGGCAATCAGCAAGAGTCATGTTGTGGACTTTTTTAACAATTTTCTCAGTAACCACATCTGCTGCGCTATCTGGGTGCTCCTCATCAAAAACCGATATATGGCCATATTTAAATTTGTTAAACCAATCTTTCACAGTTGTCATAAATGGATCTGAGTAGATAGAATCCAACTTCGCTTTTATTTCTTAGCATGTTTTCCATCCAAAAATAGAAAGTGAATTACAGACCAATATTGTTCTTTTTACATTGTATCGAAAAAACCAAATGTGTGTAATATATTTGACGAATGGCTGTCAAATTGAAACTAAGCTATGAATCATTCTGAAAGTTTATAAGGTTGATATAGTATACTCTAGTACAGTAATGCAAACTTTCCTCAGCAACACACTTATCTTCAAACATGGGTACTTATTGATCCAATCATGTATAAACACTTTAAGAATCAGTTTTTGCCAAAAAAAATTATTACAGAATAGAATTTCAATGAACTAAGATTATGATTAATTGTGAAAAAATTTAGATCTGAATCAAATCAGTTTATTTAATCTAAATATAAGTTTAATTTTTATGAATAATTAATAATTAATTTATATGACTAAGCAAAATTTATTGGTTTTTTACTAATTGGTCAAATTCGTAATTTGATCCTATTGGTTTTTGTTGCTCATTTTGTATCTATATGAATCACCATCCAAAACAATAAAGGCCATAAAATAAGATGTTTATTTTTTTTTTAATAAACATTTTTCTTTAATTTTCTTTAATGGTATGTCATTATTTGTATATATTATTCGTTTACAAAAATGCACTGTTAGCCTTTTTTGCATTATCAGAAATTCATGATTTATGTTAGAAGAATATTACCGAATTTAAAATTTCAATAATATTACAAGAAAATAGTTTTCATGAAATCGACTTAAAACTGAATTATACTGTTTTTTCTAAGTATGAAAAACTGAATTAAAAAAAAAAAAAAAAAAATACTGTTCTGTGAAATATGGCTTTTTATTTCATGAAAAAGTTGTTTTAGTTATTGTTTGTGAAAGAATAATGTTTGGTCAGTACATCTGTCTCTTAAAACATGAGGCAAATTGTTACTTTGTGTACATTTTTTCTCCCTGTAGCCATTTTTATTTAAGAATTAGTAGTCTCAAATCAATATTTGTGAGAATGCATCTGCTTCTGTTTTCCTCTATTTGTTATACATAAGTGTATTACCTTATAAACATTTCTTAAATGTGTTGTCTTTCTGATAGCTATGTTTTACTGTATTAGGTATATAAATTCTTTCACGTAATATTTATTTCATTTAGCAGTGTATAGAATGCTAGATCTGATAGCATAGTTTTTTATTCTGTATTGCTAAAAAAAAAAAAAATTAGACCAGGTTTGATGAAAGTTGGAAAGGGGAAAATTAGAATAATAAGTTTTGTTGTTGGATCTTAAGAAGTTGCTGAAAAATGAAGCAGTATATTTTTTTTTAAAATTAAGGCAATCTATTGTCTACAATGTTAAAATCTTGACTAACTGTTGATTATGTGGTATTCTCTTTTTCAGATAATGAACTATATCTGGAAAAATGATGGAAGATAAGTTCCGTATTTAATTTGAAACTATTCAAATATAAAAATAATGTTAATTTTTAAGTTGGTTCATGATTTGCATTTCTGTGTATATTTATTTTTCACTTTCAAATAAAAAAAGTATCAAATTTCAATTATAAGAAGAAGCCTGAAAATTCGGGTTTGAGATCCCTTGAAAACTAAGAACCAGAGTCTTAGGAATCAACAAAAATGAAATATTTGCTGTTGTTTTTCACTTGAATAAGAGCCATAATTTGTAGTTTAAAGTATTGAAACATTTTTCGTTTTAAAAATTTGTCATAATAATTTGTGTTTTGAGCTTTATTTTTTTTTTTTTTTCAGGGAGATTTAACAAATATGGGTCGTTTCCACATATTATTTCTTTTTTTTGTATCGGCAATGTTTGCTATTAGCATGGTTTCTCTTTTCAGTTACCATTGTTATTTAGTTCTTCGTAATATATCCACTTTAGGTCAGTGTTTGTTTTATAACATTTTTTTTTTTTTTTTTATTAACATTTAATATACTTTGTAATAACAGTTAATTATAAAATGTATAATTTATATCTAATTGTTTATGATTTTTCTTTGTTGGAGAGAATACTGCAGTAGTTTTGGACAATGAAATGTGTGCATGTGACTTTTGTGAGCGTGCGTGTGAATGCTGTGTAAGCACATGGTAGGCTGTGTTCTTGGTATGTTTATGTGAGTGATGGTGGGGGTATGGATGGTGCGTTTTGTGCTAGTCCGGATTCTTAGTGTGAGTAACAGTGTACAAGTGCAGATAACATTTTGCAATCATTAAATTTATAAAGTCCACTCAATAGAAATTGAAATTGTTAAGCAGTTATCGTCATTGGTAAATACAGAAAAATTTTTTAGGTATAACAATAATTTGGTCAAGCATGGCATTTATGCACAAGCTTCGAAGCTTGTATGGTGAAATAATCATTTAAAAAAAAGAAAAAAAATATAAGAGGTGAATATATATATATATAAAAAGAGGAATAATTCAAATGTTTACAGCAAAAATCAATTCTACAACTGGAATTCGCAAGAAAACTTTTTATGTTTATGGCTCTAATATTATGAGTAATGTTAAAATAAGACAGGGGTGCTATTCATTTCAAGATACATAAGAAAAAGATCTTGCTGCAGGACATGAATTTTTACAGTGTTACATATGTAACGGTAATGAATTATTTGTCGACATTGTTATCAGAGATAAAACTTGGATTTCTTATTCCAATGTTGAGAGAAACAGCAAGTGTAACAGCGGCACTCATCATCTTTTACATCAAAGAAATTCAAACAAAAATGTTTGATAAAGAAGGTTATTGTTTTTAATTATATTTGTCGAGAATATACTACCTAAACTCAATGTAAAAAAAATTCCTAAAATTATGAAAACTGTGTACAACTTGCGTAGAATGGAAAAGAGAGAGGCTCCAGATGAGATGGAAGAAGTTATTGAAGAATGAATGGATGATTAAGTTCTGCTGAAGGGTGATTGTAATGATAAAAGTTGTAGAGGCCAAGAAGGGATAACCAGCAGATACTATATAGAAAAAAATGTTTGTTATTTTAAGAAGCTGAAGAGAAATTGCGTATAACAACAATAAATAGCCATTGTTACATCTCATTTAAAGTGATATAAATAAAAACTTGATAAAATTATTTATAATCAATATAGGTAAAACGCAATAAACCCATTGGGTTGGTCTAGTGGTTAATGCGACATCGCAAATCAGCTGATTTCAAAGTTGAGAGTTCTAAGGTTCAAATCCTAGTAAGGATAAAAATTTTTATACGGATTTGAATACTAGTTCGTGGATACCGGTGGTGTATTTGGTGGTTGGGTTTCAATTAACCACACTTCTCAGGAGTGGTCGATCTGAGATTGTACAAGACTACACTTCATT
>JAAAKQ030255800.1:0-10849 GCA_010016005.3 Zanna intricata | reverse complement strand
ATGCCTGACCGGGGTTCGAACCCGGGACCTCCGGATGAAAGGCCGAGACGCTACCACTCGCGCCACGGAGGCCGGCAATAATGTCTTTAGTGAATAAAATTAATTATATTAGTGAGTAAAAATCAGCTGAATATTAGTTCTATTAAATTATTTTTATAAAAGTTTAAATGCAAAAAGGAAGAAAACATTTTTCTGTATAACATATAACTTCTGTTAAAAAAAAAAATGTTTTTATTTACTGAAATGACGCAATGTTTGAGTTATGAAAAATATAAATATCTTCTATTTTAAGCCTGCGTGTTGGTTGACCTGCTGAAGGTCAAGCGCTAATTTGGATTGGACAACCTACACTCATTCAAAGCTTCCAATTCAACAGTCTGGCACTGTTAAGATGAAAATAGTAAAAATTACGAAAATTTAGTTTATTGGAAAACGACTAATTAAGTATATAAATAATATTTACATACTTAAGTATAAAATAAATATTTTAGCTATAATCTCTAATTGTATTATTTTAACAAACTTTTGAAAAAGAGAAGGTTTTTCATCCGATACATAAGTTGAATAAGAAGTGCCAGCAATCTTACCAGAATGAATTTTATAATATTCTGCATCGGAATTGTTTTAGAGTTAAAGAACTGTTTAAAGTCGATTATCAGGAACAACTAATCATTTTACAAGTCATTAGTTAGAAAATATGAATAAACATTGTCAGTATTTTAATTTAAGTAAAATAGGAACGAACGATTTACAATACCTTGCATGGACCACACGTGGAATAAAGCAATTCATAACGTTATGTGACAGGTAAAAGGAAATAAAAACAGAACATTGTTCTACAATACAACATTGTTTCAGACAAATGAAACAATGTACTTGTTACGAATGAGTGTGACATATCGGCCATATCAAAATAAAAATTATGTATGTTCGCGGGCATTCACCGTTCCATGAACAACGAGGTCATTTATCTGATTATCATCTTCTATTTGTTGTGCGTTATGTTGCTATGAATACATCTTACAGTTTTTACTATTTACGAGTATTACGCAGTGTATTCTGCAGTTACTGCAGTTAGCTAAATTATATCGTATTATTATTATTTTTTGTTTGTCACTTTACTTGTTTGATGTACTCATCAATTCCTTTATACATTCTAAGCCATTTTCTTAGTTTGAAAATATCACAACCTATATCATCAATTACTTCGTTTTCATATATTTTGACCTTTTTTCTTTATTTTTTTTTATCTACTGCACTTTTTTTTTGTAATGTTCGTAGGAATATATTTTTTAACAAATAAATGTTGATTAATCTCTTTGTATCATTGAGAGTTTCTGAGAGCTTCATCTTTTTCTATCAGAATGTTACAAAAATCATGCAGTGGAATTTTACAGATTTTGTGAGAAAATGCAAATCTTATTTATTTTTTATAATAATAAAAAAGACTACTGTGTCAATAAAGAAACAAAACAAAAAAAAAAATTAAAAAATTCTGAATTCGATAGAAAAATGTTGAATTAAAAAAAAATTATCTATTGTTTTAAACAAATTTTATAAGTTTACATCTACTTAACATTTCTAAAATCAAATTTTTATTATAAGAAATGAATTTTGGAGAGTATGAAAAATGCCAATCCTGATCGATATTCGGGGTTTTGAACTCAGAACCTTCGGAATGAAAAACAGAAACGTACCACAAAGATCGGAATTTAAATTTAAAGATCATATTTTAGTAGTTTTTTCTCAATTATTAACACGATTTTGTTTAATAAATCGAAAAAAAGAAACTCTATTTTTACTTCCTTGTACGAAGTAAAGGAACCATCCCTAAATCCATTTTGATTGAATCCATTTTTCGGCGTGACACCTGTACTTACGTATGTAAGAATGTATTTAACGTAACTCAAAAACGATTAGCCATAAGATGTTGAAACTTTTGAATTACGACTGTTATAACATCTAGTTGTGTACCTCCTTTTCTGATTGTAATCGACTGGATCAAAAGTTTTCAAAAAAGGATTTTTTACTTTTTCTTAAGTGCAGTAATAAGTCCTCATTGAGAACCTTTCCACAATACATAATAAGTGGTACTTATTTTCATTGATTCTAGAGTTATAGCCAAATATAATTTTAATTAATGCAATATTTAGATCTTACAAGGGAAAGGCACATAGGTTCAAATCAGACTTCGTCTTTTTTTTTTTTTAACTTTGTTTTAAATTTAAAATATATTAATTTATTAATAATTATTAACCTCTAATTGACGATAAATAAAAAAAAAAATTGAACGATAAATAATAATTCAATAAAAAAAAAATTATCAGAAGTTATTAATGAAATAAAGTTTTATCTACTCTTCATTTTAAAAAAATGTGTATATGTAATGTTACAGGCATACAAGGAAGTCATGTGGTGTCCATATCAGATTTGTTTTTTAAAAGAATATTTTATATTCTGAAAACGATCGGATAATAATTACAAATCATTATTCAAATAATAAATACTATTATGTAAGAAAATAATTTTATTTTTGAGAACCTGGCATTTTTATTGTTCGACAGTGGAAAAAATTCGAAATTGGTTTGTTGCTGTTGGCGCAACAGGCCAACCTGTTGCGCCAACAGGTTGGAGTACAGATAATGGTTAAACAAAAAAATATTGACACATAAAAGCTCTGGTAGAAAAAGACGTTGTAATAAAGGTAATATGACAATAATTAATTTACATTTGAAATAAAAATCAATTACATTAGTAATGAATAACATTAAAATGTTCACTAAATATTATTTAATAAAATGAATAATTACAGTTATGTTTTGATTATAAAATATAAAATGATAGATACACAACACCATAAAAAAATGTATAATAATAATAAAATAATAGATGGAAATATAATAATCCGTTTACACCATTTCTGAAAATGCTGTAACTGTACAGTTATATAATCCAAGATAATTTAATTAGAAAACAAGTCTTTAAATAAAAAAAAAAAAAAAAAAAAAAAGAAATGGCCAGAATTTAAAAAAAAACAAGAGAATAATAACACCACTTAATGGCACATAAAGAGAGATTTGATAGAAAATATAAACGTGAAGATATAAATAGTTAATTATTATTACTGATAAGTAATCATAAATTTAAAGTATAGTCAAAAGAAAAATTCTTTTAATCTGTTTCACAACGTATGAGAAATATTAATACACATACTATATTTTACGGTAACAATTACAAGGAATCGATTAAAATTTTTATATTAACAATATAAGGTATAAATTTATAATTATTAAATATGTAACACTACTGTTAATGTAATTTTCAATTATTTAAACAATAAAAAACAAAAACTCACTTTACAATACCTCCACAAAATAAGAAAAATCGATGATACTCGAGGACGAGGCGTAGAGCGTGAATATATATAAGAGACGCATCCAGATATCCAGGACTACGGCGACCAAACAAGAAGCGAAGAAGAACAGCAAAAATCAAGATCCAATAGGTTGAAATTAAATAAGGGAGGATTGACGAAACAACAAAGAAAAAAGATAAAGCTGCTGGACAAAGTTTCGCGTAACGCCGCGAATAGAATTGAAGACGAATGTTCCAAAAAAAATAAAACTGATAACGGTACAACGACCGATATAGTTGCAGAAAGAAAATAATAAAGCCACTAGCAGCGAAGCCGGGCTGGTCCCGAACAACGTAGAATCTTATTCAGATTGAATTAATACAATTATTGAAATTATTAGAATGCGAAGAACAAAAAACTGGTGAACCCAAGAGCCGGTGAACATCCAATTCGCTACGATGGTAGATCCAGACTCAACAGAATTATTAAAATTATTAGAATACGACGAACAAATACTGGTGAACCCAGGAGCCGAAGAACGTCCTACTCGCTACGATGTTAAAGGCCGACTGAATAAAAGAATGATAGAAAGAAAAAAGGGGAGCTCGCTCCAACACGCGCACGCACCTGCAAGCGTGGGAACAAAGTGAAAACGGGTCGTAGGAAAGCAAATAGAAAGACACAACCAGCTGCAATAATTGCGAAATATGGGTGTGTAGCATTCCACAACACTAAGTCACACACTCATCGAACAGGCAAAAGGCAATAACAATAAAAAATAAACAAAAAATGTAACAATAAATAAAACTTAACACAAATGTGTTAACATTGCAATATGCCCCTACCTCCTTAAAGAATTTTGAAAAACAATTGATCGGTGCCCCAAATATAGAAGATACATTTGAGCCAAATTTGAAGAAAATTGGTTTGGTCCATCATGAAATATTAAAAGGTCAAATATATGATACACACATATACAGCTTTTTTTGGTCTAGGTGAACTAGTTAGTTCGTAAAACTGAGAGATTTACGGTTTTTTCCAATTCTTTCCGAAATGGGGTATCGACCCCATTTTTGAAATAATATTCATATTTTCCCCTTTAATAAACCTAACTAGTTATATATAACCTAAACTAGTTATAATTGTCGGGAAAGTAAAACTTGTTGAGGTGATGTTCCGTCTGTAGATAAAACAAGTACGAACTGCTTTTATTAAACATTAAAAAAAAAAAGATTAAATAAATATATTTTCAAACGGTCATTAAATACAAAATTAATTAACCCTAGATGTCTAAATATAGCCTATAAATTATCTTTTTTTAAATAAACTTTTACCATAAACCTCTTTCCTTTACCGTAAATCTTGTAAAACTTATTTTGCACTAAACTAATTCAATTAATTCTTAAACTTTTCTATAATACTCGTACTACATTCCAAAGGCCTTAATAATTTTTTATTTTTCTGGCTTTCTTATTGTTCATAAATCTCTGCCATAAGCTGCTACACGTAAGTTTGTTAGTAATCGAGTTATTTTCAGCACGAAAATTTTCCTTGTTGTGTCATTTGCATATATTCTTTACTTTTCAATGGTTTTTGATAAAACTATCTCATCATCATCGATATAGGAAAAGTCTGTTTCTGTTCCTGTCCAAATTCTTCAAAAATTCTTAAAACCCTTGAGTCAATTTTTATGCGGTTTTCCGTCCATTTATTCTTGAGACGTCCAACGTTTTTCTTTCAGTTTGCTAATACTGAAGAGCTTTTTTTTTTAGATATCCTCTTGTTAGAAATCTTCTAGATCAGTGGTCGGCAAACTCGTCATCCAAAAGAGCCAAATATAAATAACAAAAAATTGAAGTTTATTCAAAGAGCCATTTTTTTAACAGAGTTTTTAAAAAAGCTGAAGAGTATTTTAACTACAAATTGTTAAAATACATTTCGGCGCGCAGCAATTCGCCGGAGATAATGATACACATGTTTGCGAGAGACTATCCATGCTATTGTTGCTTTCTAAAAATGTGCCTCTTTTCTGTAGGCTTGCGTTTCAAAAATGTTTACTCGTCTCTTACAAGGCAAGTTAATAATAATATTCCATGTCTGCACTAAAAATTTCGTGGAAGAGCCGCAGCCAAGGAGTCAAAGAGCTACATGCGGCTTTCGAGCCGCAGTTTGCCGACCACTGCTTTAGATGATCATACTAATTCTTTAGATAAAGTTCAAATTTGTTGTTAATAGATTAAATTTTAAATTTGAGGATCTCTACGAATAGTTTCATTACTTATCGTATCCATACCTTGGGCAGCCATTAAAGAATTTTAACAATTGATTTCCGCTGATTATATACGACTTCGATATTTTTCCTTTACATTTAAGTTTCATTGCCACAGCGTGATAGCGTGTAGATCTAATAAAAACTAACATTTTAAACAACTTAATCTTTGCATATTTTTACCTAACTTGTTTTTGAAAAATACACTGAAGAGCCCACTACACAATTTATGGCTTGAACCGGCCTCCGTGGCTGAGTGGTAGTGTCTCGGCCTTTCATCCGAAGGTCCCGGGTTCGAATCCCGGTCAGGCATGGAATTTTTCACACACGCTACAATTCATTCATTCATCTCATCCTCTGAAGATATACCTTAACGGTGGTTCCGGAGGTTTAAAAAAAAAAAAAATTTATGGCTTGAAAATTATAAATTTATATCTAAATCTTTCTCTGTATAATAATAAATTTTTGGTATTTAAAAGGGAATATTTTTTCAAGAATTAAATCGATTGCTACTATCTTGCAACGAGTTAGGAAATTTTCAAAGAAAATTTTAATCTTGGAGTTTAAAATTCATAGATGGGAACTCTGGTATATCTTACTAAAATAACGTAATTAGAATACTGCACTTTATTTGGTAATTTTACTGTCTAATTAACAAAATTACAACTTTTAATAGATTGTGTTCTACAGTATCCCTTGTGTTCTATCCTTTAATATAAGCCGACCCGAAGAAGAGATGTTGGATGTCTCAGGAGGAATAAACGGAAAACCGAAGGTGTAATATCATATAAGGATTTGGGATTTAATCAGGTACTTTTCCTATATCGTGGATTTCACAGGATGATGATGATGATGCGATACTAATTTATTCCCATTGTTTTACTCTTATTTAACGTTTCAGATTTAATTTCTTCATTAGTGTTGATTCAGAATCATTCGTTACTTCTAACTTATTCCTAGTTTAATCAAAGTAATCATATCATAAAAGAATCTTCACAATCTAATTATTTAAAATTCAAATCAAATTATTTTTTCCACATAAATATTCCTTTTAAATTCCTCTGTACAGAAATTAAAAAGCTTAGATTTCACAAAAGCATAGATTGATTTACTCTTGTTTCTCTTCCTCCTGTTTTTACTTTTATTTTAGCTATTTGATTCCCATAAAAAGTATAAATAACTACTTTCTGTATTGGTTATTCACGAAGAAAACTTTCAGAATATATCCACCGGCAAAAATAATAAAGTTCATAATAATCATAGGTTCAGAATTACTTCATTAACGAGTGTCGGCTGGCAAAAGATTTCGTCCTGATTTCTATGCCTTCGGTAAAATTAAGCCAGACTATAATTTTTGGAACCCAAATTAAGGAGTAAATTTAGTGGTTTCATATGAAATCATAATCGAAAAACTGAAAAAAATAATGTCCGAATATATTTTTAATAGTTTTCGAGCAATCAGGAGTAAAATAACTTAAAATATTTTATTAAAATTCATCTTGAACAGAAATGGTCAAAGAGGGAAGAATATCCGTTAAAAAAAAAAAATTTTCTGCATAAATTGAAAATTATATCTAATTTTATTTTTTTGTTAGAATCAGTTAGGGTTCAACTTCAAACATCAAACAATCTTTTTAGGTAAATTTCATAAGAAAGCTACCTAATGTAATGGGTACCATGATTAAACTTCCGGAAAATTTCGACGTATTTTCGCGTTTCACATCCCCCAGACCTCAAAACCAGCGTCAGTTCAAAAGTTTATAAGTATATGTATACGAGTATATTATATATATATATATATATATATATATATATATATGTTTCACTATACTCGTATATATGTTTGTCACGATAACTGGCGTAATTTTTCGCCAATCACTTTCAAACTGATACAAATATTATAACGACCAAAAATCTTGGTTGAGTTCATTAATGGGAAGATCGGACCATGGGGGTGGAAATAGGGAGGGGGTTTCGTAAAACCAAAAATCACTATAACTTTTTTATTAATTAAAATATAGAATTAGTTTAAAGTTTCTACTATTCTTTGGGTAAGGGCCTAAAACTTAAATAATTAAAGTTTTTTGATATCACCAACCATTGGCGTAGGGAATGGAAAAAACTGAATTTCGAAGACAAAACAAAAATCATACCTCCTAATAGGTACAGTATCGAATAAGTTTAAAGTGGTCGTTAGTCCTCTAAACATTATCTAAAACTTTTGTCTGAAACAACTTTTGATATGACCAACCTTTACGGTAAGACATGACCAAAATGTTGCTTGATTCGTAAGAAAGCTTGTCGTATGTTAAATATGTGATTTATTTTTCACTGCAATCATTGTATTGAGTAAATTTGAAGTTTTGCTTAACTTTTAGGGTGAAAATCTTTTTTATCCCCTACTTAGCACCGGCGAAATGTACCTCCGCCTTCCGGCGTGCTGAAAGGGATTTTTTTGTTAATATAAGTTAAACTAGTTTGGATGATTAATGAACAAACAAACAACAGTAATATAGAAATGTATATAATTTTTAATTTTAGACAAAGGTAGATTTTAGCTAAAACATCCTTGGTGTCAGTAGTAGTAATATCTCAGAAAGATTTTTTTTTTTTTTACCTCCGGAATCACCATTAAGGTATATCATCAGAGGATGAGATGAATGAATTGTAGCATGTGTGAAAAATGCCATGCCTGAGCGGGATTCAAATCCGGGACCTCCGCGATGAAAGGCCGAGACGCTACCACTCGCGCCACGAAGGCTGGCACAGAAAGATTTTGGGTTAGAATACTGGTCAAGCATTTGCCACATAAAATATTCCTTATCATTACTACAACTGGACGCTTGAACTGCAGTTATTTGTTTAATAAATAAATTGCGTTTTTGACGCAAAAATACACGAGAAGGATGTTCTAAGTTAGACAGGCAAAAAATAATTTTGTTATAAATAGTATTTTCACGGCTGAAAAAATAATTACTTAAATATGCATATAATTCACGTGTAGAAAAAAATAAAAGTAATAAATAATGTTACAGGCAGGTATACAGTTGACAGTATATTGTACCGTTTTCTTGAACTTTGTAATAACGAAATAAGCAATAATAGACTGTTGACAATAATTTAAATGATCGGAGAGTTGTCTTTAGTTTGTATACGTTAAGGCTGTTTACTGATCTTTTGACGGAAGTAGGTGATATTTTTGCATTGTGCCATGCTTACAAAAGTAATGATACAGAATTAAAAAAGTGTAAGCTTATTCGATTCAATGTATGAATTTGTATTTGTTGGCCCGTGGCAATGTCTATAAAAATAAATCAAGTCTTACGAAGATGACAGATACGAAAACGGCAAAACTAAAAGGAAGCGAAGTGTTATTGTAATCGATTGTCATTTATATATGGCACATGATGTGTATTTATATAACGTTACAATGAAGTAAAATTAAATTGCAATAATAATAATAACAATAATGTAATAAAAAAAGAAATATCATCCGATTCTAACGACTGTCTGCTAGAGTTGACTACACTCCACTTCCCTTCACTAGCGCGCAAACAGTCGTCCATCCGTGCAACCTAGCCGTACAATCTGTACTCAATGCCTTTGCCCTGCCATCAAAGTTCCCGTCTGATCCACCTGATACTCTGATAAATATTCCTTAGAAACATTTTTTTAAAGTACACTACGTAATATAAGTAAAGTTCCTTTAATTATCGTTTGTTTTACGAAAAACACTGAGAAGGGATCTGTCAGAATTATGAAAAATATCTCACACCAATTTGTTATTCATCCACCGAATTCTGTTTTGCTAAAACGAGTTCTGAACAAGGAAATTACAGAAAAAAAGAAAGAATTAATCTCTTAAGAAGTTTTTAGAATTTTTTTCTTCTATTAAAATTTCAATAAATTTTTTTTGGTCCAGAGTAGTTGTAGCCCCATAAAATTAAAAACAATATATGGAAAAATTTTCTGTCAAGAATTGTCTAATTTTGAAATGCCACATACCTATTTTATTTATTATAACTATTCTCGTCCATTACGGTTTGAAATGGAAGTCCAATATTCACGTTACGAAAGAAATTAAATCAATTTTTAAAGATTACATTTTTAATAACAAAAAAAAATTATTTTTACTGAAGTTCATAACTGTTTACAAGCTGCTACAACAACAGTACTATTGATCGCAGTAATATCTTTCTTTAATGTACTTTCAGTCAAGTGGAAATATGGGATGAATCAGGCAATAAAAATTATTTTTTTGTAGTAGATGAAATACAGATTTAAAAGCTTTTTAAGAAAAGAATTGAAAAATTTTCCGCTTTTGTAAAAAAAAAAAAAAAAATTATTATGTGGACACTACATGACTTCACTGCTCGCCTATTAAATTACATATACAATTCTCTTCTGCACTTCATTTAAAGTTATTTCATTTGAAAGTAAAATAAGATTCTTTAATTCTTTAATAAAATGGACTGTTCCATTCTTTAATAAACAATTGCATTGTGATGGACACTATATTGCATCACAGTTTTTTTTTTTTTTTGTGGTGTCCATATTAGCATTTTATATTAGTTTATATATTAATTTTATTTCACGTCATTCAAGTAGTTATTTGTTGTAAGTGAAAAAGAATCATGTACACATCGGTTCGAATCCAACTTCATATACATATGAAGTTGTATATACATATAAAGTATATACATATATATACTTTTTAACTTTTTTTAAAATTGAAGTATACTGATTTATTAATAATTGATTTATTATTATTATTCAATTATAATGATTAATATAATTTATTATAATGATTTTATTATTATTACTAACAATTATTGTAAAATTTTTTGAATTAAAATAAAAGTACATAAAATATTTTTTCACAAATAACTTCTGATTTTTATTTTTGTCATATTTTTAAAAATTGTTATTATTGAATTATTATTTATTGCTGAAACGTTTTTACAATTAGAGATTAATAAAAATTATTGAAATTAAATGAATCAAATGAATATATTTAAATTAAAAGAAAATAGTTAAAAAAAAAAAAAAAACAAAATGTTATGAAGCCGGATTCAAACCTATGTACCTTCCCTTGTAAGATTCAAATATTTCATTAATTAAAATTTTATTTGACTATAACTCTGAAACCATAAAAATAGGAAGAGAAAAGATTACTGAGGTAGAAGAATTTTGTTATTTAGGAAGTAGAATTACTAAAGATGGAC
>JAAAKQ030255789.1:0-10849 GCA_010016005.3 Zanna intricata | reverse complement strand
CATTCATACATATCATCCTCATTCATCCTCTGAAGTAATACCTTACGGTAGTTCTGGAGGCTAAACAGATAAAGAAAGTTTTAAATGGTGTATTAAATGTAATACTGTACTTAATAATAATAGTCAGGTCAAATAATACCTGATGGTGATAAATAAGTACATAGTAATTCTCAACCTGTTAACTCTGGAGACCAATGTGACCTGAGAGGTTCATGAAGAGTTGAAATATTGTTACATGCATAAGTCTTGTAAACAATAATGGTCCTCTCCCCATGCTCTAGCAAGATGAAGATGATATATATGACATGTAAATGAAATTTATTCTTGTACAGACTCAGGCTGAACAGTCCTGAGCATTTAAAATAAGTTTTTGATGAGTATTTAACAAAAGTTTTTGTAACAAATGACTTATAACAACTCAAAATACAAACCTACTATAGCAAATGGAATGCAAGCTTTCTCAATATTTATTTTAGTTTTTATAAATAATAGATTTTAATAACTGCAAAATATTTTCAATCTCTTTTGTGACAATCTTCAATCAGTGATGCTGCTCTTCTCTCTTACCCTTATTTCAGCTGATGTTATTGCTGGTAGTTTATTTTAATGAATCACACAAGTTTCTAAAATGTGGACAAAAAAAGGTGTGTTATATTTGATTAATTCTGCTCATTTAGTTTATTGTTGTGTTTTTATATATGTATTTTTTTAAAAGTTCATTGTTAAATAATTTATGGAAGAAGCCATTAAATGTGTTTATTTTCAATGATGAATAGTTCACCATTGTTGAACTTATGAATGTGAGTGGGCTTCTTATATTGTATGTACCACCTTCTTTTTCTGAATTGACCAATAATATTTAATGTTAAATTTGTATATTATTGTTGCATGTATACAATCTCTTTTGTTGTTATTTATTTTCGTATATTTTATCTTTTTTTTTTGGTTTTTTGTATTTTCCTTCTTTTTTTTTAATGTGTTTTTAAGCTTTAGTATCCTGTTTATAACATCTGAGGAAGGTACTGTGTACCGAAACAGATGATGTGGGTTTTTTTAAAATAAATTTTGTGAAAATCAAATAGCATATTTAGTTTATTTTTTTTTATGTTCATTTTTTTTAAACGTGATCCCTTTTGAGTATATCAAGGTTGTTGTCAGAGTGGAGGTGGATTTATGATTTGTGACTATAAGGTGGGTTATAAATGTTAGCTTCATGGAGCTGTGTGGGTTTGCAAGTTCATTATGTCTTTTATTGAAGCTGCATCTTTGTTTGATCAATGTAGCATATTCTGCAGATGGAATATTTATGTATTTCAGAAGTATCAATTATTATAAGAAAATATTTGATCATTGTCTGAATACAAATTATTTTTTATTTTAAATTATTGTAGCTCCATGACAATAAAAGATATGCGTATTTAATGCAAGTGAATACATTATTTAAATTTTAAAAGAGTCTAAATTAAGAATTGTAACGGAGTATTTTTATACATTTTAGAATTTTAAATACTTGGTTCCATTAGATTTTTTTACTTATGTTCATTTTTAATAAAGGTATATATATGTTTAGGTATATTCACACACTTACTACATCTAAAATCCATACAGAATATGTTTCAGACCAGTTTAGAGTGCTTTGGACATAAGAATTACAACAAAAAATTCTTAAATCAATTTAGATTTTTACAAGAAATATTCTAAAATGGACAACAGAATAAAAAAAAAAAATCAAATAAAGATTGTTTAATATTTTGAATAGACTGTAACACATAAGGTGATTATTTTTAACTTCTTATAAGTAATTTTTAAACTAACATTTGTATTTTAAAATTGTTGAGTGTTGTCAAAAACAGTGTAACAATGATTCTTTTTATTCACAATACTTTGTCTTTAATTATTAAAACAACTAGAATCTCAAAATGTCTTATTCATAAATATGAATAATTTTACTCAGCAAAGTCTAAATAAATAACATCAATGCAACCATCAAAGAGTCGGCGTATGAAAAAGAACTTTTGTACAATTTAGAAAATAATTAATTTCATTTACACAAACAGTAATTGCAAATTGCATTTTTGTATTAAAAGTACAAGAAAATGGTTAAAAAGTTTGGAGGGTCTTCTATGCCAAATATATTTAAAAAGCTTTATTTTTTAAAAAAATTATAAAAGTTTCAGAACAACTGAAATATTAATTTAAAATATTAAGTATATTGTTATATGCTGTATAATATGTTAAGAATACACTTTTAGAAAACTTTATTATTACACAAACTTTATTTAATACGAATCAGTGGGATTTAAAATTGTCATTTTTATTTATTGTTCATCTCAATAATGCAATTACAAAAAATAAAATATAAATTTCTATCGTGTTTTGTTCTGTTTTTTTTGAAAAAATTAGAGGCTACAGCTGTTACATCTTTGATTTTGAAAAATGAGTGATTTTGGTTACCATGTTACAAAAATAAAAATTTTTAGTGCACATACCTTTGTGTTTGGGCTGGAATCATCAAAGGCAATGTTAGTAGCACCATAGCTAGAGATGGTATTAGCTCCGTTTTCAAGAACAAGACGTCCACGCATCTCTTTCATTTCCAGACGATCAAGAGAGCGCTGTGGATTGAGATCTCTGGAGCTTTGACGCCTGACCAGATGTGCTGTGTTTGCCATAACCCCCTACCCAGCCATGACCTAAGAAAAAACAAATAAATAAATGTAAAATAATTTTCATACTATTGTAAATAATATATTAATTTTAACTTTGATAATTAACTCTTCTCTAGTTGTAGCTAAACCTTCTTGAGAGTTCCTTTTTAGTTCTAGATTTGATATAATTTTTTCTCATTTCTGTTCATTCATTATGCGTCTTCTGATTCTTTTCTAAAAATTTATAAGCCTATTTTATATAAATATAAGCCTTTTTTAAATAAGCCTATTATTTTATATAAGCCTATTTTAAGTAGTGTTCCTATTTTGTATTGTTCTGATTAAGTTTTATTCTTTTTCAGTCTTCTCAATAATTCTTCATTATTTTCTTTATCCATTTAATTTTTAAAAAATCTCCTTTACATTTATATTTAATTGTTTTCAGCCGGCCCTCTGTGGCTGAGTGGTAGTGTCTCAGCCTTTCATCCGGAGGGTCCCGGGTTCTAATCCCGGTCAGGCATGGCATTTTTCACACACGCTACAATTCATTCATCTCATCCTCTGAAGATATAACTTGAATGGTGGTTCCGGAGGTTTAAAAAAAAAAAAAAAAAAAAAATTGTTTTCAGTCTTTGTTTTTTTTTTTTCCACTTTTTCTTAGTTCAAAGTTTTACACCTGTACAGAAGTACAATCCAGATACAAGCCTCATAGAATAATTCTTCAGGTCCGACTCTTTTAGTTGGATTTGTTTTAAGTATTTTTTTTTATTTTAGTGCTTTTTTATAGTTTGTGTTTTCTATCGTATAGTTATTTTCTGAGAAAAATAAAATTAATATTTATATATTAATGTTAAATTATAGTAATCAGAATTAGAAAGTAACTTAGGATAATTTAAAATATCTGGATATTACATTTTTAATGAGGGCAATTGCTTAGTAAAACATATACATGTCATTTGAAAATAATAGTAAATCATTCTTACCACCATCACGTGAGATTATTCCTTTCACAATTTTTTTAATATTTCTAGTTTTTGGATAAAATGGTAAACCTCATTCCTTATAACCCGATTGTTCCACAATACCTTGAAAATCTTAGTGAGTGGCACTTAGAAAAAGAAGGGTGTAATTTTTTATAATTCATTTTCTGTAATTCTCTGCCTTTCTTAAAATATTTATTTCTATAAATCGCTGAATATTTATGTATTGCTGGATATATTTTCACTACATGATTTTAATTTTTATTAGTAATAATAGCCACACAAATCATTAAAAACCAGCAAAAACTGTTAAAAAAAACAGCAATAATACTACACAAATTGATTGAAAGTATATTTTGAATGAATTTTTAAAACATTAACATTGAAAAAGAATTTGGTTTTGTTTGTAGTTACACTTGAATTATTTTCAGTGATTGATTTTATTAATAAAAAGAAATGTGATAACATCTCAGTTTTACTGATCTTAGTCCTTACAGAATTTGTGAGAAAATTGGATTGTTATTCTGTACAATAGATTTATCAAAGTTATTTTAGCTGTACCACTTGTAAGAAGGTGTTTGTGTGCTGTGGAATGTGTTACATATGCTTATGCTTATACACATATGTTTTTTATGAATAAAATGAGTACATATAAAATATAACAAAAAAAAAAGAAAAAAAAAAGTTTTTTTACAGTTAATTCTAATTCATTCATAAAATAACAAAAGATACAAACAGTATTTCATTTTTGTTAATAACCAGAGGTAAGGAATGAAGAATGTTGCGTGGTGGAACAAGAAAAGGTGAGCTACGAAATTCTTCTAATGCTCTTTTATTTTATTAGCCATTACTTTGTGTGGATGTGGTGAGCTTAACTTTGTATAACAGCCACCCTATTGCCCTGTAATAAATCACTTCAAGGTAATCTCTTTTGCCCTCCCCCCTTCGCCATCCGATTACAAACAAACGACTGCTTTCACTCATTCCAAGCTGTTCCATCTTCTCTAAACAATTTTTCATTTACAATTCTCTAAACAGAATCACTACTACACTCGATACAAAGTGATTTCTTTTTCAAAAGAATTCTGAGGTATAATAAAAATAAAATTCTATGAACATTATACTCATTTCAGTAAAATTTTTACCATTTAATAAAACAAAACCCATTTATTTAATTTTCTATATATATATTATTTTATATTTTATGAAATAAGAAAATGTTTTTCCTCCAAAAATTATTTAAGTTAATCATCTGGAAAATAAAACCAAATGGAAATTATGATTCATTTGACTAAAAGAAAATGGTACTAATGATTTTTTTTTTTGTTAATAAAAGAAACTAAAAAATACATGCTTATAAATATTGATTGGTAATTTTAAATTGGTTACATAAATGCTGGCTAAAAACTTAGAAAAAAAATGTTGTGATGCAATTTTTTTCATAATTTTGAAAAAAAATTGCAATTTGTTTTGTTAAAACAAACCTCTCATTTTCTAAAAAAAATAAAAAGCTTTTTGTCATCAAAAACATACAGTAAGAGTAACATAGAGTATAGAGTAAGATGTGGTTTTAATCACAGTCACGAGACACAGTGGTAGCAGCTCAAATAATTTAATTTTAGTCAAATAAATATATCATGAAATTGATTTCTGTCTGGATTTTTTTGTAGCATTACAATATTACTATCGCTACCGCTTAATTAAGCAGAGAAAAGAGAAAGTGTAGAGGTTTTTAAGAAAAATCTGAAAAAAAGTAAGTTAATTGGCAGCAGTGATGAAATTTGGAGTTTGGTAGTTCGGAAATTTGGCGAATTAGTTGGTCATGTAATCGTGTAAAATTTAAATAAAAAAATTTGTGTATTGATTATTAGGCTTCTTATAGAATAATTTATTTGTAGGTTATGTGAGACTGGACGTATGTAAAATTCTATAAAGTAGCTATTTAGGCAAAAAGTTTTAGAAAACATTTTTTAAAAATGTATCCATTTACGTGGTTAATGCTGGGAAGTTTTTTGGCAAATAAGAATTTTAGAAACAATTGCAATTTTTTCACCCACAATAGGGTTCATTAAAAAGAGTACTGGGGTTGAAATCCAGTACAATCCCATGGAGTCATGATTTAAAAAAAAAAAAGACTCTAAACAGTATTGAGTATTCAAAATTGACAAGCGTTAATTATAAATAAAGAAATATTATAAATTTTTTAAAGGACGTAAATTAGAGATCAGGCCTTGAGTTCTTAATGAACACGCAACATCCTGCATATTTAACTTGATGATAAACCTGATTGTTTATTTTCATCAGCCTAAGGCTGGTCAACTGTGATTAAATGGAAGAAATAAATAATCGGAAATCTTCAGGTCAGCCTGAAGATGCGTGTGCATTGGAAACTTTGGGATAAAAAAAAATACTTGTTCAACACGTTTGGGATACAAAAAAAATTGGTATTCATAATTGGAAGTTACAAAATTCTAAAGTCTGCAATCAAAATTTTCTTTTCAATATTTCATTTGGATGCATAATAAATCCAAATTAAGAGAGCAGACAGGGTGATCAGTCTAAACCAGTTAAAATTCTTTGGTGCTTAACAAAATTAATATCGATGAAAGCTTTTATACCAGTTTTTCTTCAAAGATGAAGTCACTTTTCTTGTAGATGTGCTCACTGTCAACTGCTTAATCATAACTGAAATTTTTAATTCAAAAGTAATTACGTATTAACTAAAATAATTAATAGGTACATTCAAAATTTTCTTGAGGTGAATGTTACCTGGTTTCTTAAGACAAAATACAGGTCCTTTTTTTGTTTTGAAAAGCTTTTAGTAAAAAAAAATTTATGTAGATGTATTGTAATTTTTCTCAAACCGAAAATATGGTAAGAGAAAGGAAACGCTTTGTTTTATATAATACGGTAGGTAGGTTCAATTCAATGAAATACTCAAAGCTTTAAATGTCCAATTTATTAACAGCTTAACAGTAGACCTTTGTAATTTGCCCTCCTGGAAGATCCGATTTTACCCTAATTTTTTCTCAGGGGATACATTATGAACATTACACTTAACAAAATGTTTTGTGATTTATTACATCAAAGATATGCTGCCCTATTACGATGGTTTTGCCAGGGATGATTTGTCGATGGAGCAGGAGATTGAATATCCTCAGATGTACAAAATAAGCAAATATCAAAACTGTTGAAGTGTATAAAACAAACCTTATAAAATTTGTGAATGTTTCAGTCTTAAGTCATCGGTGATTTCAAGTACAAATTAAGGATTTCTTTTCAATAATCTTATTTTGATTGTTTATAATAGTGAATTATTAACACAACATAAGGTACTAAATTGTACAAGAGAAATGTTTTTCACAGAAAACACTTAAATACTTGGAACTTCTATGATTTAAGCAAAGATTCTCAATTAAAGAAGCTAATTATTACAAAATAATTCTTCCTTTTATTATATTAATTTAAAATTATTATACTGAAATTATGTAAGATATAAGTTGAGTATAAATTTGCATCTTGTGTAAAGCCATTGTCTTATTTCTGTAAAGTATATAATACATATAAATAGTTCCAGTGACTGGGACCACTAACAAAACACAACACCAAGTACCAGAATGCGAAAAAAGAAAGATTCTCAAGAAATTATTCCTATCAACAATATTTATCAATGATTATTGCAAATTCTAACCAACAAATAATTCTGCACATATTTGTGAAAAGCCCTCCGGTATAATCCTTAAATGAAAATCCAATTTTATGGCTACATTTGTAATGAATGATAAATGACTAACAATATGCATCCTCTTGTTCATTAAAACTTAAAAACTGATGGACAGTCCTCATAGAGATATACTAAAAATGAATAGCACCGATTAAGAAACACAAGATCGAAACACATTATGAGATAAAATCAAGAATTTCAGAGGGTTTCAAGAAGTAAAATAAATCAAACTGCTTGATGTGGTCTGAGGATAAGAAAACTGCTCTACACCACAGAAATGATTAATGAAGTGAAAAAGTTAATAACTATTTTTAACATGAAGTTGTTCATGTGGTCCAAAGATTGTCTAACTCTAGAGTGTCAAACTCTACGTCTAAACCAGACGTAGGGTACTTGATAATGGCTATACCATTTTTAGGGATGATTTTTTTAGTTATTGTACCTAATGTATTATTTTAATCTTCTTTTGTAATATGTTAACTATGTTATGGTTGAATGTTGTTACTGACTCTACACTTCTTAATTGTAGAAGACATGGTTCACAATCTTTGTTATTGCTGATTGCTTGAGGACCCATACAGACCCAAAATTAAATTATCTCTTGTGTAGACAAATTAAATAATATATATGTAAACAAATAATGAAAATAATATTGTTTTTGAAAACTTAAAAAACAAAATGCATTAAATATTTTTAGGTCCATGGGGGTAACAGGAATTAAATCTGAGGTTGGTAGTGGACAAAATATAAGTCTAGAAGAAAGTGGAGGGTTAGTAATAGTGAACAAACAACAGATTACAGGATGTTATACAGATATTGAGGTTAAAAGATAACAGCAAAATAAAAGTGATTTTTGAGCAACTAATAATAACAGTATACTGAATGTTTAAATTTCTTTTACAAATTAAGTTTTACGCAATCATAAGCATTTGGATTCATGAACTGAGATGAATGGTTTGGTTTCTTGGCAAGGGTTTTGCATTTTGCTATCATTTCATTCAGCCTATCTTTCTCCTTAAAATTTGTTTTTAAACGAGTGTGTAAGAGTAACATAAAGAAATGTACTGTAAGTAATAATTTTCTTGTCGTAATTTTGCTTTGTTAAGAGTAGTTTTCATGGAAAAAAATGTTTAATTTTCAAAATGATTTTATTTTTAGATCTTGCTTCTAATAAATTCAGAAGAAATTCTTTTTAAATATATTATGTTGTTAGCAGTTACTTAAGCGTTCTTTGTTTTATTCTGTAAAAGGATGTAGCTTGTGAGGTCTAATGTAACTAGAATAAAAAAAATGGTGGGATAGTTCATCAGAATTATTATTTAAGATTTTAGACTCCTCCTACTGTTATACAATCGATGTTGGAGAATGTAACTCATGTTTCTTGCGCACAAGAAGTATTTTTGTTTTGTGTATTCTACTTTTTCTCTTTTTTTACAGTTGAAAAATGTTGATAATTTATAAATTCTTTCCTTTGTATTAAGAATGTGTTTTAATTTTTTACTTTGAAACTCCTTTTCTTATTTAACCAAGAAAAAGCTGTTTTCTTTTGTTTAAATTGCACCTTTATTTTTTATTCATAAAGTGTCTTTACTTAAGGAAATGCTTACAATTAAAACCAAATTTAAAGGGTTTGTTTTTAATGTAATGTATGGTTAAAGCTTTAGAATAAATTAATGTGTTGAGTGAAATTGTCTAAACATAGCTTAAGTACCTATATTCAAAGGAAATGGTCATAAATAAAAACCTGTTTTATATATATATATATATATATATAGTATACAATTAAATATTAAAATAAAATTTAGCCTCTTCATAACACATAATAAAGGAAAACATTTTTACTTTAATTTTACATAAGTCAAAGCGCTTTCGGCCTAGGCCCTTCATCAGTGACGAAAATTCTTAAAAACCATTACATTTATACAGAAATAAAACTATAAAACATATTAAAAGAGAATGAAAAAATTAAAATTATAAGAAGAAATATTTGTTCAGTGAAATTTAAAAACCTATTTGTGAATCATAAATCTATTTGTTGATTCAAATCAAAATGTTTATTCAATCTCTAGCAATATTAATACACTTATCTCATCTCTGAATCAGCTTATTTATGCCTGCAGCAAAGAAATCTTTATCTTGATGTCAAAGTTTATTTAAGCACGTTTTCTTTGATGTCTTTGCCATTAAACTTATTACATGGCGCCTTCTTGAGTGGATTAATGGAAATTCAATGCGTTCAAGTCATGACTGTGTGGGGGATAGTTGAGGTAGTAATTCTCAATGCAATTTGTTGATGGTTTTTTGAAATACCTGAGCTGTGAGGCCAGATGTTATCGTAAGGCAGAATGATGCCTTTGTGCTTAGATCCAGGACATTTTTCCAACCTACTGGCCTCTTTGTCGAAAGAATGTCATAGTAGGATGTGCTGTTTATTGTTTGTTGATCTAGATAATCGGTAAAACCCAGGCCTTTTGCATCACAAAAAATTGTCATTGTGATTTTTCCTATGGTTTCAGAATTTTTTCTTGACAGCTGAACTACTGTGCTTCCACTCCACGTTCTGTCTTTCTAATTCTGATTATAATGATGAATCTATGACTCTTCACAGATTAAAATCCTGTGCAATAAGAATAACTTTACTGCTTATACAATCATTTCAGCCCTGTGCATAAGCAAAGTTTTTTGTCTCTTTATAGTGATCTGTCAACTCTCTTAGAACACATCCTGCACTTGTTTTATGGTTGTTGAGCTTGGTGATGGTAATTTTATGAACTATATCAATATTTACTAGTAATTTTTCAGCTGTGCTCTCAATTTTAATCCACTGGTCTTCTTAAATGAAATAGTCTGAGATAGTTTTCTAAATGAGTTGCTGCAAGTGCTGGAGTTGAAACTTAAATCAGACGTCCAGTCTGATTGAAGACAGTGAGTGACGTCCTGCTCGTCAGTCGCTGAAGTTCGACTGTCTTTAGATTTTTCTACCAACTAGGAAAAATGCCTACAAGTCATACAAATTTGTCTGTATTTTTTGGCCTTATGAAAATGAATGTTAACCGGTATTTCACTTTTTGAGAGTAAAAAAATGGATTGCAGCATGCTTTTGCAACTAATTCGAAAACTTCAAGAGGACTTTGCCATCATATAATGTGATTAAAAACGAAACAATTTTACTCAAACAGCTGATCAAAAGTAATCACTGGTTTAGCAATTTACTGCCCTGAAACTATCAGAACCCTTTTACCAGCTGTTTTTTGCTTCCATATCTATTTGTGTCTTTAATTATTGAATAAGTATATATATGGTTATATGATTGTATACTCTGATATTAACTACACTTCTCTATTAGTAACAGATTGCCTGATTTTTTATTTCATGTGAACAAATACGAGGGTCGTCCACAAAGTAACCGCCTTTTACGCGTAGCGGGAGAAGTAGTTGGGGTAGCGCCGCCATTCTGACATCAGTGTGTGCAGCGGCTCAGTACGCCTCTAACTGTG
>JAAAKQ030255778.1:0-10849 GCA_010016005.3 Zanna intricata | reverse complement strand
GTTGCTTCACTCAAAATGCTATATCTCACAAACTAATAGTACGACAGCTGTCAAATTTATACACATGTCTTTTGAAGTTTAGGGCTAACGAAAAATCATATGGATTTAATACTAGTAGCACTATCTATGCGTCAGCCTACGAACTTTTCAGCCCACCTGGTAGTTACATTTATATAACTGAAGAGTTTAGAATTATATTTTTTAAATATATTGTCAATTAATGAATTAATTTTTTTTTCTCCTAAAATATAATTGCATGTTTTGATAATCTTGGCTTTGCACTAAAATTTATTAAGATTTAAAAATTGGATCTCCACTCATAGCCCTCATCCAGTGTTATAAATTCTAGCTGAACATTGTCCAGCAAATCTTTTTGCTTCTTATCATTGTCTATAAAATTGTTTGACTGTTTTATAGAAAACATGACTTATGAAAACATATTCACCATTTAATTAGTTTATGAAGTCTGAACAACCAGATCTACAATAATGGTATTGCATTGCTGTTTTTTTTTTTTTTTTTTAATCAAATGACAAGTACAATTATTATTAACTTATGTAAAACTTGAGAAAATTTATACCCCATACTAATTCAGTCTATTAAGAGAATCTTTATTTGTGTACTCTATTTCAGTAAGTTACATGTTTTGTAATGGAAATAACTTTCTTCTTTTTTTTTTCTTTTTTTTTTAATATTTTTAGATAATTTAATTATTTACTCATGTGTCAGATAATAACAGTTTGTTTAAAACAGTTTTCCTTTTTTTTACTACGAGTATTTTTAGAATAAAAAAGTAGATATTTTATGACTTTTTATATATTCACCTTTTCGCGGATACAATTTTTTTTTAAGGATTCTTGCTAGATTACAAGGAAAATTTTGGGCAAGATGTTTTACATTTAAAAAAAAAAACAGAAATTATTATATAACATTTTTCCTTAATTTTTATTCTTTAGTTTATCAAAATATATTTAAAATTTTAATTGTTAAAAAAAAAAAAAAAAAAGAAAGAATTTTTTTAAGTAACTTGTAAGTAGGTAGAGGGAAAACAGTTATTTACATGTTTATGAGCTGTGCACCAAAGGTTATACTCAATTTTCTGTTAATAAAATGATTTTGTTATTTTTATTTCAAAATAATACATTTTATAAAAATCACAAATTTTCTTTAAAAAAAAACTACACTAATCTACAAGAAAACACTACTCGTGAAACTTTCTTTATTGTATTACCAATTTTTGTGCTATGTTAATGACTACTTTTATTTATTTATTTTTTATTAAGTTTAAAACCCAGTTATGTTGTATTTCTTAAATTATGCATCATTTTTGTTTTATATGTTAGGTTTTATGAAGTTCTGTTGATAATTTTAAAACATGTATTATAGATTCTTTAAATAAGCACTAATATTAATAAAATTAACTTATCCTTTGTGTACCCATAAAAACGATTAAATAATAAAGTGTAGGCATGTTTATTTGTCTACTCATTTACATGATATTCATGAAGGATTTATTTGATCAATCTTTATGTCACCATTACCTTAATGAAGTTCAAAAAAAAAACCAGGTTGTCCCAATGATTTAATATAAACTGAGTATAAAATATTTCACTACCTTAGTACTTCACTCCTTATTTCACTACATATTTTATTGCTATAAAACTGTAGAAAACCATTTTTGCTCTTAACTTTTTAGTTACAAGCAAAATGATATTGTCCTTATTCTAAATGTTTGTAGTTCAGTACAACCTGAAATCTGATTTATTCATGCTAAAATCTTATTTTATATTTCTATTTTCAGTAGAATTGTGTATTCATTTTCCTTTTTGAAGGAACACATGCAGTGCTCCTTGTTAATATTGTGCACTTGAAGGGAGACAGTGATATATACCTCATTTTTAAATTAGTTCTTTTTTTTTTTATGAGGGCGAAAAACACTAGTGTGTTATCATTGCCTGGATAAAATGTGTTACAAAAATTAAAAATAAATTAAAATCTAAAACTATATTAAAACTGAAATAAGACTAGAGAACTTAAAAAATAATATCACTAAAAACTTACAACTAATATCGCATACAAGAGAAAATTAAAAACCTAAAAACTAACACTAGATTAAAATTAAAATATTAACTAAAACTTAAAATTAATCACACAGATAAGATATCACTAAAACTTAAAAACTGATATCACGAAAATCTTACAACTAATATCACAGACAAAATCAGTATAGTAAAATAAATTTGTGTAAAACATAACAGTAATATATAAAAATTTAACAAAATCCAAGAGGGGTGTAAATACCCCATCTCAGATAACAGAATAAAAACAACAAACACTAAAACATGAAAATAAAGGCATAAACAAACATATTAAAATTTATGTAAAACACCAACTCTACGCAAAAATAGAAACATCCAGTCTAAAACTTCATTATCGTTGGCTGTGATTCAGCAGATGTTTCAGGGTAATTTAAATTTACGATGCTCATTTTTAAATATCAACTATTACATATGTTTTTTTTTTTTTTTACATACTGGTTCATTTTTATCTAATCCTCGATTAAAAGAGAGTATCGTAAAACTTGTTCTCCAAATGCATCCTTTAGTTGATTAAAACTTGTAGTTGCTGACCGACCAGAAGTGATGGATTTCATTTATACTTTCCCTGTGCAATTCTGCAATATTATGTTGTTATAAGTAAAATTTTCCTGTGGAACAAATAATTTTTCATGAAAAAGGAGGCATAATTTACCCTGGTTCAACCTGGGAATACTGCATGCAAAAGTAAGATTACTAAATTTATTTTCATTAGCTCTTTGTAGTTAGTATGAGAAGAAAAACATTAAGTAAGGAATATATTTCAATAAAAATTTGATTACAATTTTTTATTTATTGGATCTTATCTTGTGTAGGTTTTATTTTTAGTTGATATATTCATTATGGATACAATTAAATGATTTATTTTATTTTAAAATGTTATCTTTGTATTATATATTATTTTTATTATGATAAACTAAAGAATTTCAAAGAATTTTATGATAAATTCTATTTACCCTTATCTATTGCTTTTAATAAACTTTCTGTTGTAATCTATCATCTTTCTGTAATTATAAAATATCATGAATTAATTTTTTTCATGTTTATATGATAGTTAAAAATTTTGAACAAAAGTTATGATTTAATTATAAATAGTTAGATTTAGTTATAATAGTTATGATTTAAATTTTAAAAAAATATAGTTTTAATCTTTTTTTTATTAATGCTCAGATTATCATTTAATTATTTATGTTACATATTTTTTTTTTTTATCTTAAACATTTCTATTTATCCATTTTGTAATGTATTTTTTATTAATACGTTATCTTAAATTGCAAATAACTTGTTATGATGCAATCTTTAAGATGGATATATTTGTTGATTGTGTTAAACTTGATTTATATAATTGAGTTTCTTTCCCTATTTCTTCTGAGAGATGAACATTACGCAAATGTAACATTATTTATTGTTTAGATATTACTCTGTTTATTTTAAGAAGTAATGATAAGAAAATGTAATAATAAAGTTAATGAACTGTTATTATTTATGTATGTAAGAAATTTTAATTGTAGTTTCATGCAAAAACTGACCTAAAACACAAAAGTTTAAAATTTAAAATTGTGGTCTAATTTTTCAGTTAACACCCTGAAATAGTGTCCCCTTTCGTGATATATTCTTTTTCAGGTGAGGGTAAAACTTGGGAATTAAATAAATCGTACTTGAAATTCTATTGTAGAATTTTCCCATAACATGTCTTTATTTGTTATATTTCTGTCTTCATTGATACCATTCGTTACTCAAGAAGTTTTTTTGAAAATTCTCTTCCCTTTTTAACCAAATCTCAAGTCCTTTAGTTAATTTGGAACAGACATAATCTTGCTTTATGATAAAATGTAGGCTTCTTTTCTTTTTTAAAAATGCAAAAGTTGTTGGATTTTCAAAAAAACTATCAGTTGGTTATTCACCCGTGTGATAATCTGTCATGTTAAAACAATAATTTCTTTATTAATAAACTAAATATTAACATTAAAGTGAATTAACCTAACCAACTATTTTAATGGAAGTAAAACTAGATGTTTATTAAAATCCAGTTTTTCAGTTACTACTTTTTTTCTTTTTCATTATATTTTACACTTTTACAGAGATCTCTATTGAGGGATGATTTCTACAGAAAACATGTATGTGGAAAATTTGTATTAAAAACATTGTTTTAAAAAATGTTAAGTATCTGCTCATCTGTCACACATAAATAAATAAAAAAAACTAGTTCTGTCTATATTGTACTAGAAAGTTTAATAAAGTTTGGTAACGTTATGTTAACTATATACATACAATTAACTTTTGTCTTAAAACATTATTATTACCAGACACTTAGAAAATTAATACAAAATAAATCTATGTCATATTAAATACATTTATATGCTGAAATACTGATGTGTTATCTTTTATTAAGTTTAGTAAATTTTAACACCTGCTAATCATTAAACATAAAGAACATATTTACTTCATAATAAAACAGTATATGATTAATAGAATAGTTTTGAAACTAGCACCAGTAATAAAGAATTTACATTTAAAAAGAGATATATGCTAGGAATTTATTTGTGGAAGTTAAAATAAATTCTAAATGGTAAATACTTAAATTGGAAATTAATGATATCAGATTCATATAAACAAATTTTGTTCCCTAAGCATCAGTTTGTTAATTGGCTTTGTTTTGTAGTAAAAATTTACATTTACAGACAGAAAAAGTTCAATAAAACATGTGTGATGTATTTTTAATTTCAATTAAAAAACAATTATAATAAATATATTTTGAAAATTAAATAGTTATTTTCACGACTAGTTGGAATAAACACACGTTTAACATTGTGAAGCATTTTCTTGATTGTTATCATTATCTAACCTACATAGTGGAAGGAACATTCCAACTGTTCATCATGGATATTGTTTTCAGTATCAGTATAACCAGTCATTATCTTAATCTTAATTTTCTTAAATCAACTTCATTGATTTACTAATTAACAAGAATTTATTTTTTTTATTGCCCGGTTTCAATAGATTTTTACAAATTAGCAGCCAATAAATGTTTTAATGGCTGCTACAGAACTTACAGAACTTAATTACTCCAAAACGAAAAATGTTTTACATCAATGAATAAAGAAGTTGTTTAAATTATGGTCTGTGAATGTCATACACAGCTTGCTAAAAGTGTAAGAACTGAAATGACCTCGTATCTTCTCAGCAATGAATAGTTAAAGAGAAAACTCATGAGTAACAATACATGGTACATAGTAGAAAAATCACTCAATTAATTTATAGTAGTTAAGAGGTTAAAAGATTTAAAAAATTATATTTTCTCATTGCATATATTGTGTAGTCATAAGATTTCTTAAAATTTATCTTGTAAAGCCTTCACTCTGTTATTGACTTTCAGTGAAGTTATTGATTTATTAGATCTTAAGAAATTCAAGTATGCCTGAAGTGTATTCTGAAGAAGTTAAACTTCACCTACAATTTTGTGGTTAGTATGGGATGGTTTTATAAACTGGGTGTCATATTTTATTATGTTACGTTCTAGGATTGTGTAGAGATAGATGATAGATCATTACTATTAAAAAAAAGAGGAGATCCTCTTAAAAAAGTTCAGTATTCTAATTAATGAAGATTAATTTATACAATATATTTATTTTATATACTAAATAAAGTAAAACAATTAAGAGTATTTTAATGTGCTGTACTCAGTGAATGAGTGTACTATAGAATCAATAAGTGTGTCTGTTTGGGCAGTCATTTAAATGTTAATTACCAAAAGGTTTGTTGGACCGTATATTAATACTTTTGTTAAATCAAAGATTAAATGGACCTCTCCTCAAATTGTAATGGTGAAATACAAATATTTTACCAGTAATAAATTGTATTACTTGTAAAATATTTTTCTTAAAGTTGAAGTAGATAATATTTTACTTATTTTTTCTTAGTTACTTGAAAATGGCATAAAAAGTTTGTTCCATCTTAATTTCTTATTGAATCATTTTCAGAATAATCATATAGCATATAATATAAGACTTTCTGTTACATATGTATGACTTACATGTACATAATTTTATTTTGGGTATTTATAATTTCAATTTCTTCAACATTACTGTATTTTAGTGTTATTTGTATAAATTGCTTTCTAAATGATTCATATTAATAATAATAGTGATATGTAGATACTTATAAAAATCTCTGACTAATAATATTGATCATTAATGTTATTTAGATTTTTACGTACTGTATCTTAAATATATTTAGTTGTAATTAATGTCATTTACTTTCACTATCATTTTAATTCTTAAAATTGCGTTATTAAATATTGAAAATTAATTTTTATTGTAATTGTTTTCTTATCAAAATATTTATGACTTCCTGTGTAAAGATCATAGATTATTATTTTACTCTTCCTTTATTAATACCCTATATTTATATGAAATTATGATTTCATATATGATGTATCTCAGAACAATATAGCTTTATGATTAGTTTAAAAAATTTATTCTAATTTTTTATAAATGTTAGGTAAATAAGGAAAAGAAATTAACCCGTTGGGTTAGTCTATTGGTTAAACTTGTCATTGTAAAATGAGCAGATTTTTGAAGTTGAGAGTTCAAGGTTCAAGTTCTTGTAAAGGCAGTTGCTTTTATATGGATTTGATTGCTAGTCTGTGGTTGCCGGTGTTCTTTGGTGGTTCATTTCATTTTAACCACAAGTCTCGGGAGTGGTTGACCAAAGTTTGAAGACTACATGTTTACCGGTACATACTTACATTCCAGCTACATCAGGCATTTCAAGTAATTGCACTTGCCTTTACACACACCCAGGCTCGACAGGAGCTGGAAAACTGGTTGGTGAAAACAACAAATAGTATGGAAAAGGAATTAATGTCAGTATTACAAATGTTAACAGGACCTTGAAAATATAAGAACGTCTGGTTTAAAATAGTGTTTTCTATCTTATCATAACTAACAAATATCATAATTATATTAAGCAATCATGGGACATTCTATTAGTAAAACATTTAAAATAAATTTTGTTATCCATTAGTTTTATTTTTGTATTTATATCTGTTGTACAGTTTTGTATGAATTATTTATAATTACATTTTAATTTTATGTATATGTGATTATAGTTCAATGTAAAATTATTTTTACATTATCAGCTATCATTCCTGTTTTAATTGATTTTAGATGCCATTATCTAATATTTCCCTTGAGGACTTAATTATGTAATGTTTATAAGGATTAGTAATTTATTCATTAAAAATCTCAAAACTTTGTCTTACCTGCTTTTTAATATTTTTTAAGATAAAAATATAGTTAATTGTTTTTCTCAACATTATCTTTCTCTATATTTGTTATCTTTTAAGAGGCCTAGTTTTATCCAAGAAGTTTTTTAATTATAGGCGGAGAAAATCTTTTGAATAGCTACAGATTATTAAATAGAATGAATTATTATTATCAGGGTGCCCTTAACAAACTACATGAGAACCAGTATTAAAGTAACTCAGAGAGATCTTTACAGCAATAGTAAAGATCCCGTAGGTGTCTAACTGTAACCTACTGGCAGATTGCATCCATCTTGCCCATATTTCTTAAAGAGCTTGTGGATTTTAGAACAGAAGCAGTCAATACTGATAAATGATTCTTTTTTTTTTTTGTATATTTATTAATAAATGATTAATTAAGGAAAAAAAGATATTGCTTTAAAAGTAGTGGCCAAATTGTTGCATAAATTTTCTAGTACTGTGTTTAAATTTGTATCTGGTTTAAATCTGTACATAATTATAAAGAATTATCCAACATAAATATTTTAACAGTATATTACTCAGAAGAAATTTTCATATATGTCCTGACCAGTTTCTATTCTTGATGTAGAATCTAATAATTTATTTGAAAATTGTGCAACAACATACAGAATTGCAGTGATTAAAAAATAATAGTTTTATTTTATCGTTTCTATTCTTCTGAATGGAGTAAAAAATTGTTACAATTTCTCTCTGAATTTTATTCATTTTTCTCCATAAAAGAAAGTTCATCAGTGAATAACAATGAAAAAAATGTTTGTATAACATACATGTAATTATATTATGTGTAATCAAATATTAGAGACTGTGTATTTTGATACTGATTTTAATAATCTGTTAAAAAAAAATTAGATACTATTTTAAAACAGAAAACAGATTATCAGATATTTTCTATATTATAATAGCGCAAATATATATATTTTTTTCATTAATAAATAGAGTGAAAAATAAAAAAAAATTTTGGGTTCGAATAACTAACTCTATTACTCTATTACCTTGCTGGTCCATATTTTAAATTAATGACTTTAATAAAAGTCAAAGCTTAATAAAATATCAGCTGATAAAATAGGCCAACTGTATATAAACAAATTTATTTCCTTTTTTTAAATTAAGAAGAACAAGTCAGATTATGTATTTTTATAATTAATAAGAATAAAAAGAGAATGAGTCTTAACAGTTGGTTAGACGTTTTTACATTATTTTAATATTAGACATTGTAGTAATTAACATTTAATTAAAAGTGATATGGAAATTAATTCTTTAACACAGAGGGTACAGAAAAGTGAGGCTTTACCTGTTGTCTTGAAACAGTGTATGGAATGCATTGTTTTACAGCTGTTAGCAGTAAATCATATTTTTTTTCTTTACACTATCTTAATGGATTAAGCCTTCTGAGGTACTAGTTAGAGTTGCCATCTCTTACAAGTGATGTTGTTTACTCTTCAGACAAGTTCTGTATTGAACTTAGAAAATATGTCACTTGTAGAAATGACTTATCTTTAGTTAGTAGTTTGGTTGGCTTGATAACCTGAAATGAAGTACTATATTCAATATCTCTGGCTCTGTAAAGAAGGCAAACCATATGATTCCTCACTTTATCCACCTAGTCTGGCACAGGAAGTTTTTATTCTTGAGAAATTGTATATTGCTCTAAAAATATATATATTGCTTTAATGGTATATTGTCTCTAAAGCAATATAGAGACTGACTTGTATCATATCCGGTCACCTAGAGTTATTGGAGTAGCAGGCAAAAAGAAAATTGAATTTATTAATTTGTTATGACTAATCTTAGGAATATTCGGTTCATGATGCTGTCAGTGAAAACATATGTAGATGAAATTGTTTGGTTTGTTGTGGTGTTCAGATTATTTTAATAGCTTCCAAGTACTATGCGTAATAATATAAAAGTCTTATGTCATTTAGCAACTAAGGATAGTTTTACACTTGAGCAAACATGAAATTAATCTTAGATTTGTTACACTTTTCTTTTTAAAAAGAAATAATGTAATTATTTTCTCTAGTGAAAGAAGATACTCTTTTGGATATGGTACATCATATGTCTGATGATGTTGGCCTTGTGCATCAAATGCCTTTTGTCTGCGATAGAGAAGGTTTTGCTGCTACTTTAGAAAAAGTGAGTAATTTTTTATATTTTTATGAATTATTATGCACTTTGTGTTGCTTCAGTTGTAATGTTTTGGATTCAGTATCTCCTGATAGGGGAATTATATAACCAATCCAATTAGGGTTTCATAGATTTATTTTTTGTTTAGTTAGGTTTTTCAGGTAGAGAATCTATGCTCAAAAATATAATTAGATCTTATCCCAAATTATTAATAATAATTTGTTTTTATATCTTCATTATGCTTTAAACATTGACTGGCACTTTCTCAACATTTATGGGGCCTCTTTTTGACAGCTGTGTAGCATATAGAGAGCTCTAATCTCTATATCTAACATGTTTACGGAGGTATGGTATGATTTTTACGTTATTGTTTGGGTAACATAGGTAGATTATGTCAAAAAAGTGGACAAAACATAATACTTTATTTAGTCCAGATTTTTTGACATAATTTACCTAAAAAAAAAATAAAAAAATAATTATTTTGTTTTTTCTTATTTTTTAAAGTTAAGATTAATTTTTAAATAATTTGTGGCGTTATTGAAAAAAAAACTAAATGCGCTTTACTGACAGAACACAAGTCAATTAAACTTAACGTTTTTGTTTAGAATGACTAATAATAATTTAATAATGTACTCACTCTAGTAAATAGTAAAATTTCCATTTAATTCATAAAAATATTAATTAAATTTCATATGTTTCAGAATAATGCAACATATTGCATACAGATTCATATTTGCTTATTTTCCTTTATTTCGTAACATACAGTGTAGTCCAAGATCATTGTATTTATTATCTGTATCAAATTTATTTCTTATGTATGATTTTTCCAGTCATGCCACTTCAAGGTACTTGTTTGGTTTTTTTTTGTCATCAGTCATTTGACTGGTTTGATGCAGCTCTCCAAGAGTCCCTATCTAGTGCCAGTCATTTCATTTCAGTATACCTCCTACAACCTATATCCCTAACAATTTGGTTTACATATTCCAACCGTTGCCTACCTGCACAATTTTTCCCATCTACCTATACCTCCAATATCAAAGCGAATATTCCAGGATATCTTAATATGTGGCCTATAAGTCTGTCTCTTCTTTTAACTATATTTTTCCAAATGTTTCTTTTTTCATCAATTTGCTGCAAAACCTCTTCATTTGTAACTTTATCCACCCATCTGATTTTTACCATTCTCCTGTAACACCAGATTTCAAAAGCTTCTAATCTTTTCTTCTCAGGTACTCCGATCGTCCAAGCTTCACTTCCGTATAAAACTACGCTCCAAACATATACTTTCAGAAATGTTTTCCTGACGTTTAAATTAATTTTTGACGTAAGCAAATTATATTTC
>JAAAKQ030255767.1:0-10849 GCA_010016005.3 Zanna intricata | reverse complement strand
ACAGTAATCGAAGAAAACAGTGAGCAAAACTTTAACATTTGATCGAACTTGGTGTGCTTTTTTTGGTCTTGGCTCCCTTGGGCTCTTCCATTGGGACAATTGGGCTTTGGTTTCGATGTCATAACCATATACTCATGATTCATCACCAGTTATGACCCTTTTGAGCAAATCAGAATCATCACTGATGTCATTCTACAGCTCTTGAGCGATGCTCATGTAACGGTTCTTCTGGTCAGAATTAAGCAGTTTTGGAACAAACTTCGCTGACACATGTCTCATGCCCAAAACGTTCGAAAAAATTTCATGGCACAAGCCAACCAATATGCCAACATCCTCAGCAACTTTTCTGATAGTGATTCGATGATTTTCCAATACAATATTCTTCACTGCTTTAACGTTCACATCTGTTGTTGACGTGCTTGGGCGTCCAGAGCAAGGTTCATCATTGGCATCTTCTCGACCATCTTGGAAGAGCTTGTACCACTTGTAAACATTTTTCTTACTCAGAACAGTTTCACCATATGCCACTGTCAACATTTCAAGTGTTTTGGAGCACTTAATTCCATTTTTTACACAAAATTTGATGCAAATTCTTTCTTCCTGATGCATCAGGGTGTCTTCTTTATGCTAAATCCACACACTTATATCTGCAAGATATGATACAATTAGAAGACATAATTGATCCTAGCGTTTATCAAAGGTTTATAGGATTTTTCACTGTTAGACGTTCTGATAAATTAAGTTGTGGAACTTCAACGGACATGGTGATCGAGCAATCAATGATGAAATCAATGAAGACAGATGGAGGTATTGCTCGAGGAAGGAGTACGAAAGAGAGTGTAATAAGTACATGGGTATATGGAATGCATGCAATGAATACTGTGTGTGACGGATTGGAAGATCTTGCTAATGTTCAAATGGATACAACAGATCAGCATGTAGATGCAAGTGATTCACGAGTAAAGAAAGATGCTAAAGATATTCAAAAACTTCTTGAGTGGTTTTCATTACATGAAACTTTCCCTAAAGTTAACAAAATCCTATCTATTGCCAGTGGAGTCGTCGTTAAAAATAACATCAACTGTCATAAAGCTCATGAAGTTAGGATTGCTTCCATGTCTAAAATGACAGGCTAAACATTCAATAACATTAAAATAAAACGCACTGATAAAGTACTCCCTCTTTTAGCTACGAGTAGCATCGTGAAAGTTCACAAAGAGAAGATACCTATAGACCCTGTATTATTATTTCAACGCATGAGTATAACTAAGACGTTCGAGGATGAAATTAAAAAATTTTTCGGGTATGAATTAGCTTCCTACCCGTTATCACTCTTCAATGCAGTTGGAATGTGCATAACACAAAAGTCAGCCATTTACAATTGCTTTCAATCAGTCAACACTGAAATTGATAATACAAACACTACTTATATTGTTGATGGAGGATATCTATTGCACCGCGTTGTGTGAGATAGAGAGGAAACCTTCAAAGTTATTTTAGAAAAATACATTCAGTATATACACAGACACTATGGTCACAGAGTGATAGTAGTATTTGATTGCTATAGTGACTCAAAAAAAAAAATTAAAGCTGCAGAACAATGTCGTCGGACTACAAAAACATCCTCATGTTCCAATATCATCTTTGATCAATATAAGATTGCTCCAGCAAATCAACAACAATTTCTTGCAAACATTCATAATAAATCTCAGTTCATTACAATGTTAAGTGATAAATTAACCACTGCAAATATTGTAGTGAAACAAGCTGATAATGACGCTGATGTCCTCATAACTGAAACAGCAATAGAACAATTCAATGCAACAAATACAACTATTGTGGTTGGTGAAGATGTTGATTCATTAGTACTACTCACTGCACAAACTTCAATTGATAAGATTATTTACTTTTTAAAACCTGAAAGACTCAACAGCGAACAGAAATATATTCTTCAATAAGTTTATCTGCTTATCCAAAATGTCAAAACCATATTTTATTTTTACATATGATAACTGGCTGCGATACTACATCAGCAACGTTCAGAAGGGGTAAAGCAGCAGTATTTTAATTGTTTGAAAAAAAAGATTTAATAGATTGCGCAAAAGTATTTAAAGAAATTGACTCTTCCTCAAACGATAATCACAGAAGGAATTCACTTTCTCCTTGCTGTTTATGGAGCTCCAAAAAAATTTATTGTATAGACAAGTACAGATGTTTAAGTTTTGTTAATAATACATAGAACAATAAACAAGTACACCTACCTTGTCTTCCTCCAACATCTTCTTCTGCTGATCAACACTTGTATCAAGTCTACTACCAAGTTCAGTTATGTCTAGGCAATCAACTGAACCCAGAAGACTGGGGTTGGAAATTAACAAATAGTACTTTGGAACTGATTCAAACTTTACTTCCACCTGCTCCAGAAAAACTCCTTAACACTATTTTTTGCAACTGCAAAAAAAGTTGTAGTGCTAAATGTGGCTGTAAAAAAGTAGAGTTACTTTTTTCACCAGCGTGTACTAATTGCCAAGGCCAGTCTTGCTCAAATGTTCAATTGGATACAGCAGACGAAGATTTATGTGATGTCAATGAAGAGACAGCTGATTCATCTTCATTTGAACAATTTATAGACTTCCAGCAAGAAGAAGAAGAAGAAATCGAAGAAGACATGATTGTAGAAGTCGAATTTGAAGAGTGTGAAACAGATTAAGATATCAATAGAAATCAATAATCAATATGCAGTAAATAGGATATTATCCCGTGAAATTCTGCCATAACCAATCGTGGAGTATGCCTACTGGGGAAACCACGTTAAAAAAAATGCGCCAAGTACACTACCTCACAGGTGGTGTGGAAATGTGTGCATATTATATACGAGTATATAATATATATATAATAATATACATATTATTACGTATAATGTAACTCCTTCAACTTTTAGAATCGTGATATCTCAAAAATGGTGATTCTTAGAGAAAAAAGTATAAGGACAATTTTTATAGATAAATTTATGGTCTGCAATCTCTATCTAACCTATTTTTTTTATAAAACTTACAGTTTACAAGAAAAATCCAAAAAACCCAAAATTTTGACCTTTGACCTTGATTCAACTTTTTAGCAGACATGGGATTGATGGGGACTTTTAGTAATTTACTTGTAATGGTGTACCCAATGTCTCCACCAAAATTACACTCTGTGGGAATTTTTGTTATTTGACCACTAATTTTTGGGCTAATTTGACCGGACTATAACACTTTTTTATAGAAATTACTCATAAAATGAAGATACAACAATCTAAACTTCCAAAATTACAGAATTGCTTTGACAGTTTACATAGGATCTTGAAGGGCTACGTGACCATCTGTAGAAAATGACTTCTTTCTGCATATTTTACTCAGAAAGTTCTAGGATTTTCAACTGAAGCACAATTTATAGGTAAACTGTGAAAAGTTTACAGAAATTAAAGAAAATTATTAACAGTAATATAATTTTAAAGTTGTTTTTTTTTTTTTTTTATAACATTTATTTCTTCATGGTGAACTTGTTATAAAATATTAGTCAGTAAAATATTAAAAAGTTTATACTAAGTAAACTAACTGCCTCCTAATTAGTATTAATAAAATCAGATAATATTGGTTGGTCCTTGATTGTAGGGGTGAGCGAATTGAAACTGTAGCACAGAGATGAAATGAATGCAACTGTTAGAAATTAAGTGTATGCATGGTATGTTATTTCAACTGATTTTGTATTGTTGCTTCTTAACTTTATACTTGCTCAATATTATATTTCTGGTCACTAAGACAGGTTAAAAATAACACTTAAACAATATGTTTAGTGTTTATATAACCCTAAATGTTTAAGAAACCTTTAATAGTCCAGTCATCAACGGTACAATACCGTATTACTGTGTTTTGGGAATCAACACCGATTTTCATAAAAATTTGGGTTTAAGTTCTACTTACCCTCTACTTCAAAATCTACCCTGTGCCGGACCGGAATTTTTATTTTTTAGGGGTGAAAACTACCCCTTATTAAAAAATGTTAAATTGTAGATTACAGCATGTAGTTGCTTAAAATAATTTTTAAATGAATTATTTGTAGATCTCTTGACAAACGTGAACAAGATATATCATTAATCAGAAAGATTCAACCCCTGTAAATCATTCCCTGAGAGTAGTAATTATCAAAACTAGTTTTAAAGATATTTATTATAACTTTAAATGATTCAAAAGTGCGTCATGTTAAAATTTAAATTATTGTACTTTAGTTGAATGAAATACATTATTATCTGAGACGCTTCAACCCTAATAAATTAACCCCTGGGAGTAGTAAATATTGAAAAGCATTTTTAAAAAGGCTTTTTATAATTTGAAATGATTCAAAAGTGCATTTATATCAAATGTATATTACTTTACTAGTAAAATAAAATAATTATTTGTTTAACCCTTATAGATCATCCCCTGAGTATATTAATTATTAAAAAATAATTTCAACGATTTTTTTACAATTAGAAATTATTTAAAAGTGCATTTATATTGAATTAAGAATATTTCACTGGTGAAATAAAATTTGTCATTTTTTTATATACTTCAACCCTTATAAAAGCCACCCCTTACAATAAAAAATATAAAAATTGGGGTTATAAATTTTTTTAATGTAACTTTGTTAAAATATTTAAAATTAAATTATTTATAATATCAAGATATCTTTTATGTTGCAACTTTAATAACCACAACCCTTTGAAATATTTTCAAATACTTTGAAGATATTTCAGATACTTTGTTTTAAAGGTTACAGTAAAGTTTATTATTTTTACATATATTTTACAAAAAAAAAAAGGAAATTTTTTAATATTAAAACAGAAAAAAATGTTATAATACTTTCACCATGTGACAGATGTTGCTCGATTGTATGTAATGCTCTGATTTTTCTGTCTTTAAGTGTGTGTGTGTGTGTATGTGTGTGTATGTATGTATATGTGTGTGTGTGTGTGTGCTCGCGCGCGCGCACGTACATACGTATAAGTGTGTGTGTATTTGTGACAGTAAATATGTTTCATATATATTCAAATATATAGATGTATGTATATTGATACTGCATTATATGTTTGGTTTCCCGCCTATACTTGCCCCCTATGCTTCAAAATACCTACTTTGAAATTAAAAAAAAAAAGCTATTGATTTTTCAATGATAATTCCCTTATTCTTTAAGCTATAAACTTTTTAAAAAAGCATTTTGTAGAGAATTTCAAGCCTTTTTAACGTCGTATCATTTAAAACTTTTTTCAACCCTTATTTTTGAAAAGGATTGCATTCAAAGGGCTTGAGTGAGCTGCAAATAGTATGCAAATGCAAACTTTGAACCGCCATATCTCATTTAATTTTTATGATATAATAATAAAGAAAATATCAAAATTTTCAGTAAAAAAAAAAAAACCTACAATTTTCATTCGAAAACTTTTTACATATCATAAATAGTTTTTGGACTATTTTTAAAAAATGCATTTTTTTTTCAAAATTACAAAAATGCAATTTTCACCTTAATTAATTATTTTTTATAAAATAAGCATTCCAAACAAGTCAAATCACTTGAATCATATCAATAATATCCAAATAAAGTAAATTGCAAGTGGGTTATGATTAATTTCAATTAGGATAGTAATGCCGAGGATGTTAATGTCAAATTTTTTCACAAAAAAAATAAGTGACTATTTTTGTTTTAAGTCAGTAAATTTTTAGGCAAAAGACTTTTACCAGTGCTCATCTGAAATGTTTTTTTTAAGTACTTTAAAAAAGGTCTCTTGAGTTTACCCCAAAAATTTCACCATTTTCAAATTATTTAAGGTTTTAAATTTCAGGTTTCTCAAAAAATAACCGTCCTTCAATGAGCAATAACTTGATTCATATTGGGTTTACAGAAGTCATTAAAAAATTAATCTCTTTGTTATTTTATTAGCTACATTTTTAATTTTTATAATTTTTTTTGGTAAAATGAAAACTTTTTAAGTAATTTGTGAGAAAAGGTTTAAAAACATACGCTTTTTCAATGAAAAATGTAGTTTCAATCGTGAATAACTTGGAAAGTATCAACTTTACAAAAAAACTTTCAAGAACAAAGATTGCTTAGAATTAGTCAATCTATCGATTTCTGAGTTTATTTTATTAAAAAGTGTTTGACCCTCTAGAAGGGGTGGCTTCCACCCCTAGGGTAAAAGCCCGCTTCGGCACACGGTAGATTTTGAAGAAGGTTGTAAATACTACCTAAATCCCAATTTTCAAGAAAATCGATGTTTATTCTCAAAATTGTTGGCGAAAACGGCCCATTAGTGGACTATAAGTAGATTTGAATGAGTTAGCAGATCTGTTATTTGAATTAAAACAGGATTCATCAACTCTCACTAAACAAAGATAATACACTTAGCATTTCTGTAACCGCTACTAATCATAGCATTAAACGTATTAATTTATTGTTATTTACTACTCATGCTTAAAATAAAGTTCCTTCTCCTATAAATTATTACTATTAAAGACAATTTGAAAATTTATGGTTATAAAAAAAATTTGGTAACAAAGTATATGAAAGAACTCATTGATAAGTAATCTATAATACACAAACTATCTGACCTCCATTTAAATAAATAAAAATAAAACTTCTAAAAATATGTTAATTGTAGAACAAAAACATACATAACCGTCATGTTAAATAAACTTCTTCCTACACATAATACATACTTACAGACATATCTTGTTTTATCGATTTCAACTCAGCGATAAGATCAACATTCACATTTGACAACTGTTGATATTCCTTCATTAACTGCTGCAACTGGGTTCGAAGGGAAGCCTCTGCTGCTTTAAAATGTTTAGTTTTATCCTGTAAATCATGTTCTGTGGAAGCAAGCTGAAATAAAATGAGACATAAATACTCTATAAATAATAAATATTTGAATGGAATTCAAGGCAAAACACACACATATAATAAAATCTACTAAGAACAAATATAAAACTAATAGAAATAAAATTATTTGGAAAAGTATAGCAGATCTAACTACTTCAATGTACTGCAGAGTAGAGCAATTAACAAAATCAACTTCAATATTAACTTTAAACTAAGATTAAGTTCAATATAATCTGACAAATGCTAACATAAATTTTTTTTTGGTTTTGACAAACTGCAATAATGAAAAAAATTTCAATCTTTCAATTTCATGTGGTCATTTATAACACCAAAAAAATATTTTAAAAAATTGGTTCATAACAGACCCAAGTTCAATATAAACTTTCTTCAAGGACTAGAATACTAACTACTTTAAAAATTAAACTAAAACACTATGTCACAACACTTTGAAATTGCAATACTTTCTCTTTTTGTTCTGTTTAGCCTCCAGACCTACCGTAAGGTATTACTTCAGAGGATAACATAATAAAAGTGTACCACGCACCTTTGCAGTAGTAGTACACTTTATTGGAAATATATTTCTGTCAGATCATTTTGAATTTTTTCTTTAAGATCAGCAAGACAAGCCACATCAAAATTGTTTGAAAAAAATGTTTGGATACAAAACAAGTTTATATTCAGATCAACATACTAGTTATGATCAACAACTCTTCTTCTTCATTGTAGTTATAAAATTAATGCAACAGGCAGTCCAACATACATAACACAAAAACTGATGATCCACCAAACTGAAATTTTATAAAAAAAAAAAAAACCAATGGTTTAAGATATTTGATTTAGAGAAAAACAAGATGCTGCTTAACCCAGTAGACAATTCAGCCACTACTTTGGCTTTTTTGTGCACAACAAGATAGGAAAGAGAATTATTGGACAGCTCTATGAATACAAAATCAGAGCTATCACGCTGAACCAAAATAAAAAGGCTGCTATGCCAGCATGGAACCATAGGGGCATTTAATCCAATTTCCATGGTGTTACGTTCTATGCATTGAGAACATTGAAGGTTAGACACCGACATGGTCAGTTCGTTCTTGCTATCTGATTACAAGTCGTATTCGGTTGCAGTAGAGACGCCGGGCAGTAGGCAGTACTAGACCAGACACCCAGACAGTAGCCTATAGTATTTCAAACATGTTAGTTGCAACATACAATGTATCACTCATAAGTATAATTATTCATAAGTCTTTTATGTTATTACGCAAGTTTCTTATTCATAAGTGTTAATTGCAATATATTCAAGAAAATTATACTATTCAAGTTTATACTATGTTAAACTATTATGCCTTCAACATCATCAACGCACATACTACAGTTTAAAACAATAAATAATCGTTTAACCAAGAGCTGGTCTTTATTCATTTAAAAACTACTATATCACATCAGCTAATATACATAATATATTCATATTGGTCCTCCGTGCATCCATACAATGTCTTTCTACAAATTTCTACAACTTTACATATTTTTTGGCCCAACCGGGACAGATTGAAGCGCGACTCTTCAATATTTTTTGTGCCTTATGGTCAGGATATATTGAATTACAACCTGTGGACATCATTTTTAATATAACATGAAAAGGATTTCAACTTCAGCAACTCTAAATTTATTGTAATTATTTTTATAATATCTATCTTATATATTTTACTTATTATTATTTTTATATCTTAAAACTGTTATTGCTATATATTACATTACAATATATTTTCAATCTAATCTGTTTAAAATTAAAATGTCTGATAAGAAATAACTTATTAGAAAACATGGTGAAGTTAAAGCATCAATTATGCATATTAATACTTTTGTAGATAATTTTAATACTGCAAAAAACGAAATCTATTCTTTAGAAATAAAACTAAGAAATCAATCTCGACTTGAAATTGATGATGATTCTTCCATTATGACTGAAGACAGAATACAAACAGAAGTAATATAGAGTGTAAATTAAAATCATTGTTACATAAAATGTCAGTAAATCCCAATGAAACAAATAATGCTAATGTTAAACCACTTCTAACTAACCAATTACAGGTTTTGACCTGTAATTTGCAGCCAATTAATTTACCATGTTTCAATGGAAATATACTTGAATGGCAACTTTATTTTAATACATTTAATGATTTAATTCATTTTAGAAATGATCTGTCTGAAATTCAAAAATTACATTATTTAGATTCATCCCTGAAGAGTGAAGCTCTTAATATCATCAAAAATCTGAAATAACTAATGAAAATTATACAGCTGCATTAAATCTGCTTAAAAAAAGATTTGATAATAAATGTATAATTTCTGTACATCTTATAGAAAATATTCTAAAAACTAGTTTTATTGATAGGGAATCTGCAAACAATTTAGATAACTTTATTAATAAAATTAATTCTTGTATAACTTCATTAGAAGCAATGAATTTACCTGTAAATGCTTATGAACTCATTGTCATAGTTATTAGCATCTAAGTTAGACAAGAATATTTCCAAACTTTGGCAGGAAAGGCTTTCAAGTGATAATTTTCCCAATTTTTAAAACTTTATTGAATTTCTTAATTTTAAAAGACAAATACTTAAAAATGTTGAAACTAAACCTGGCTTAAGTTCTCAATCAAATACTATACATTCTGTAAGCAAACAAACTTCTAATAAGTCTTTCAAGAATCAAGGTAAATATATCAATTCAAGTAAAATCTACAAGGGAAATTTAGTTAGTTATTATGTAAATTCAAAACCTATTCAATGTATCATGTGTAAATTTTTCATTATTTATATTCATGTAAAAAATTCCTTAATTTAACAATAGAAAAACGCAAGTTTTTAAAACAAAATAAATGTTGTTTTAATTGTTTAAGAACTGGTATTTCTGTTATTAATTGTAAAAACAAACATGTAAAAAATGTTCTAAAAAACATCATTCTTTAGTTCATGTTGGTGCAGGTGATAATTCTAGTAGTAAACAAGATAACAATACATATTGTGCTCTAAAGTTACAAACAGATATGAACGTTCTCTTGTCTACTGCAATTTGTAATACTATTGATAAACACGGAAAATATCAATCCTGTAGGATTTTACTTGACTCAGGCAGCCAAACTAATTTTTGTTCAATGGACTTAGCTAAAAAAACTTGGATTATCTTTAAAAAAAAATAATCTTCCGATTTCTGGAATTAATAATTCACTATGTCAATCTAATTACAGTGTTACTATCAAATTATTTTCAAGATATCAAAACTTTACGTTCGAAGTTGTTTGTGATGTATTACCCAACCTAACTGATAAATCTTCCTACTGAATCATTTAATTCATGTCTACTTAAATTGCCTGACAATTTATTTCTTGCCGATCCACAATTTAATACTTCATCTAATGCTGATATTCTTTTAGGTGCTCAATATTTCTTAAATCAAATACTACCTGACAAGTTTGTATGTAACCAACACTACCCAATACTGCAAGAAACCAAACTAGGATATATTCTAGCTGGAAACCTTCCTTTCAATCACACAAAAAGTAGTTCTGTTTCTTCATTTTTTATTTGTAATGATAATAAAAATCTTTCTGCTCAAATAGAAAGAAAATTTTTGAGAATTAGAGCAATGTAACACAAAAACACACAATAAATTAGACACCATATGTGAAAAACACTATTCTGAAAACACAAAGCAAAATAAAAATGTTAAATTTATTGTTTCTCACTACCACATACACCCCAAAGGGGATCTTACTTTTTAAGACTTTGGGGGTTGGCGTCCCCACGGCCCTAGCCTCTGCAGTTTTTCTTCCCACTAAACATTGAGCTGCAGAACACTTTACACTTTACACTAATCACATACTCTACATCAAGAACACTACACAATTTACAACATATACAATCCCACAACTACACAACAACATTCTACACTA
>JAAAKQ030255756.1:0-10849 GCA_010016005.3 Zanna intricata | reverse complement strand
AGTATATCTTCAGAGGGATGAGATGAATGAATTGTAGCGTTTGTGAAAAATGCCATGCCTGACTGGGATTCGAACCTACCACTCGGCCACGGAGGCCGGCGTCCTCATTCATCTACTTAAGTAATACTTTACTGTAGTTCCAGAAGCTAAATAAAAAAAGAGAAAAAGAGAACCCCCTACCTATTTTCTTTTTTCTTTTTCAAAAAAAATGTTTGCATATATTTCATATATAGAGCCATCAAGAAATTTCTGCAGTTTAGAAAAAAAATCATAGAACTGGGAGTAAAATTAAAAATTTAATTTTTTAATTTTTATTGTAGCGGATATTAAATTTTGAGTACACTTTAATTAAGAAATTTTTTTTTTGCGTTCTAAGGTTCAAATCCTTGTAAAGCCAGTTACTTTTATACGGATTTGAATACTAGAGCGTGTAAACCGGTGTTCTTTGGTGATTGGGTTTCAATTAACCACACTTCTCAGGAGTGGTCGACCTGAGATTGCACAAGATTACACTTCATTCGCATCATCCTCATTGATCCTCTGAAGGAGTACCTTACGGTCGTTCCGGATGCTAAACAGAAAAAGAGTAAGAAGAATTGATTAAGTTTAAGCTCGTATATATGAATATTTTTTAAAAATTCTTAAAAACATTTTATTTCCTAAATAAAAAAAAAAAAAAGTATATATATATATATATACTCGTATATATATATTTCTTCTATCTTTCACTCTTTAAATTTTTATTATAAAAAAAAATTTTTTTTATTTTTCATCACTTAAAGGGCTATTAAAGTTAATGTAACTTTGGCATCGTTTTTTCATTTCCTGTTTAGCTTTCTGAACTAATGTAAAGTATTAAGGCTTATAAGTTTGATATGGCATGAATATATATGTAGTGAAATCTTGTACAATTTCAGATCGACCACTCCCGAAAAGTGGTTAATTGAAACCAAATTACCAAAGAACACCGGTATCCACGATCTAGTATTCAGGGGATCTTTGGCGGCTTTCGCTTTTTCGAAGATTCCTTCTGGCGATCCCCCCAAGCCCGCTCCGGACGCACGTGCGCCCGAATAAACTAAGAACTACGCTCCGGCGATCGCCCTCCCCAAACCCGCAAACGCGAAAGATTGTTGTTCGAACAGAGGGAGTCCAGTAGACAACCTGCAGAAAGGACAGCCAAAACGAAGAAGATGCTAACTTTCTCCTAATCTACCACTCATTTTCCTACCGAAGCTTACAATTTACTTCAGCCATCATCTGCGACTCCCTCCAGAAAGGAGAGAAGCATTGCTTCTGCCAAATATTAGGGCCCCGAAAGGCGTATTCCTGCCAGGCCAAAAGGCGTCGGCATCGAAAGGATTTCAGTGGACAGACTGAAGGGGAATCACGCCGGGAGCAGCGGGCTTTGCAGGCCCGGCATCCCGAATTCAGCTCCAATATTTCTCCAAATTTCCAAAGGAACGAAACGCAAATAACGAATCCGTCCATAAACCAAAACAGTAATCTAAAACCGCCAATTAAAAATAATGATCCTCCCGATACTAGAAAGACACAGCAGCAAGGGGCATCAGCACAGGCTCTGTAAATTGTAGGGAGAAAACGTTAACTCCCGCCACCCTTGCGTTCCGTTTCCTTCCGTAGTATACAAATCCGTATAAAAGTAACTACCTTTACTAGGATTTGAACCTTAGTACTCTCGACTTCGAACTCAGCTGATTTGCGATGACGAGTTTACCACTAGACAAACCCTCACTCTTTTTCTCTTTAGCCTCCGGAACTATCGTGAGGTACTACTTTATACGATGTTATGCATAAATGTGAATGAATCTCAGTATTCTTGTATAACCTCAGGTCGACCAGTCATGAGAAGTGTGGTTATTTGGAACTCAATCACCAATGAACATCGGTATCCACGATCTAATAATTTAATGCGTATAAAAGTCTACTTTTACTAGGTTTTGAACCTTAGAATATGAAATCTACTTAAAAATTACAAATTAAACCTTTTTAAACAAATTTTTTAATATACAAAGAAATTACTGAAATTAGCTCAACGATTATTTTAGATTTATTAATCAGACTGCGGATCTTTATCTCGCAAAAAAATATGTAATCTTTATTAAAAAAAAAGCTATAGCTTATATTGATCTATCATATCCATGAAATTTTTATTTTTTTTGCCAGCCTCCGTGGCGCGAGTAGTAGCGTCTCGATCTTTCATCCGGAGATCCCGGGTTCGGATCCCGGTCAGTCATGGCATTTTTCACACACGTTACAATTTATTCAACTCATCTTTTGAAGATATAACTCAACGGTGATTTCGGAGGTTAAACAAATAAAATTTTTAATTATAGAAATTAATTAGAACTACGATAAGTAAACCAGGATATCCAATAAAAATATACATGAAAATATATCGATACTAATTTCAATGAATTATTAAAGTTAAAAGTTTATTTATAAATATTTTTCAGTAATTAGAATTATGTAATTCCTTACCGGTTTTAAAAAAGAAAAAAAAATTAATCGAAATTCTGTGTATTTGGAAAAAAGAAAAAGAACTTATGAAAAAAAAAAACAGTTTAAATTATTTATTAAAAAAAGAATGCAATACTGTGATGGGATACCAAACATTTATATTTTAGAAAAAAAAAATTTATTTTAATTACAAATTTTAATCTTATTTGGTTTGAATATTTTTGGAATCATCCAAAAAAAAACCTATATATATAAATAAATATAATTAATAATTTTTTAAATATTTATAGGTGAAGAAACGCAAACGAACATTTATGCATGAATATCTAATCTATATTCAGTAGATTTCCTTTAAAAGTTATAGCATCCTTAAATAATTGATTAAATGTACATATTTAGGTATAATTAATGTATATTGAATTCTAAAAATACTACTTTCCAACGAACTATTTAAAGAAAGCTGTTTAAAAATAATATTCCATGTTAGTATAAACCTCATTAAATATATAACTACATATCCATAATAAGTGTGTCAGTCATAAAATAAATTATTATTTTCCTTTTATATGATTGGTGTTTAATAAGCGTTCCATGTGAAAAACTTGATATATTTTTAAATCATTCCTTAAGATTTTTATTTGATTTATTTAAAAATAATTTTAAAAAAAGAAAAAAAGAATTGTATTTTTTTTTTTTTTAGTTATACGGGCATCGACTGCTATGGTCATTAGCCTTTGTCACATTCTTTAAAATTAATCATTAATCACCGTAAGGTTCATTATATGTTAGGGTGTAAAGGGCAGCCCACCGGGTTGGTCTAGTGGTTAACGCGACGTCGCAAATCAGCTGATTTCGAAATCGAGAGTTCTAAAGTTCAAGTCCTAGTAAAGATAAAATTTTTTATACAGATTTGAATAATAGATCGTGGATATCGGTGTTCTTTGGTGGTTGGGTTTAAATTAACCACACTTCTCAGGAGTGTTCGACCTGAGATTGTACAAGACTACACTTCATTTACATTCATACATATCATCCTCTGAAGTAATACCTTACGGTAATTCTGGAGGATAAACAGATAAAGAGAGAGGGTGTAAAGGGTACTAACATTTCTTTAAAAACACAACACATAGCGCAACAAACACAAACAAAGAATAAGAACACTTACAAGGTGTAAAGGGCCCTAATATTTAAAAGAAAAAATAATTTAATTTAACAGAAATATATTCATTTAGTTTCAGACAATATCAAATTATTAAGTTTCAATATCTATAAAACTCGATTTTATCATTTGTAATTACAGCTTGTATAATTTTACTCTAGTTAATAGTCCACTGGCGTGCAAAAAAACAACTATTTTTCCTTCGTTTCCATTTTCCAAATCAGCAGCAATTCTATTTATTAAGCCGGACCTCTTTCTGAAGTCCTCATATATGGTACACTCTTCCATTAGATGAATTAAATTAATTATTTAATATCTGAATTAAATATCTTAAAATTCATATTTGAATAAAATTCAATGTTTGAATTAAATATTAATATTTAATTCAATATTTGATTCAACTATCAATGTCTGCTCCAAGATATGCTTTGCAATCGAAGAGTTGATTTCTAAATCTTTGTTTAATCATGATGTAATCTATCTGATACCTTGCAGTATCACCAGCTTTTTTTCCTATCTGTGTATTCTTCTATTATGATTTTTAAAATTGAAATGTTTAAAATTTTTTAAATTAAATTTTAGCAATTACTAAATTATATTTCGTGCAAAAACTCAATAAGTCGGGCGCTTCTTTCATTCCTTTTGCCCAACCCATATTCACCCACAATATTTCCTTCCTTGTCTTTTCCGATGCTTGCATTCCAATCTCTAACTATTATTACGTTTTCATCCCCTTTTACGTATTTAATTGCTTCATCAATTTCCTCGTATACACACTCCAACTCATCATCATCATGAGCACTTGTAGGCATATAGATATTAACAATTGTTGTCGACTTGGGTTTTGATTTTATTCTTATGACAATGACTCTATCGCTAAGCTGTTTGAAATACTCTACTCTCACCCCTGCCTTCTTGTTCATTACAAAACCTACTCCCGGTTGCCCTTTACTTGCTGCTGAGTTAAGTATCCTAAACTCACCTGACCAAAAGTCATTTTCCTCTTCCCATCGAACCTCGCTAATTCCTATAACATCTAAATTTAACCTTTCCATTTCCCTTTTTAAATTTTCTAACCTACCAACCTGTTTTAGACTTCTAAAATTTCACGCTCCGACTGTAGAATGTTATTTTTTAATTTTCTGGTGATCCCTTCCTTAGTAGTCCCCACCCAGAGATCCGAACTGGGAACTAGTTTACCTTCAGAATTTTTTACCAAGGAAGGGGCCTCCATCTTTGTTTTTGAAAATGCAGAGAGCCACATTTTCTTTGAAAAAATACAGCTGTTGTTTTCCATTGCTTTCAGTTGCGCAGTACTCAAAAGATTGGGTGATGTTGCTATGGCCGTTTAAGTTCTTCTGACCTACGCCCTCAGAAACTACTGTAAGAGCTGCTCCCACCTTTCAGGAATCATTCCTTAGTCTGACTCTCAACAGATACCTCTTCGACATGGTTGCACCTTCGGTCCAGTTACTCTGTATCACTGAGCACGCAAGCTCCCTCACCATCGGCAAGGTCACATGATTCATAGAGGGATATATATATATATGTACACATACATACACAGTGTGTCCCATAAGGTTTAAGACTGGTTATAAAATCGGTACTGCTACTGCTATCTTCATGAATCTTTGGGAACTAATTACTACAACCTTCCTCTCCCCGCATACGAAGTTTCAAGCCCATCGGATCACATGCGGCAAATTCAATACACGTTCACGTAGTAGTATTTAAGCGGTTGCGGTCATTATTTCATGATGAATAAAAATAATGAACAACGTGTTGCGATTAATTTTGCTTCAAGACGGTAAAAGTGCGACAGAAATGTTTGAAATGTTAAAATTAGCTTATGGTGGATCTGTTATGGTGTTTTGCACAAGTTCCTAAAACGAAACTCCAAACCGCTGAGTGGGTCGGCGAAAATTCTTCGCGACCAAAACAATTGCGTTTTCAAAAATAAAAAAATTAAGGCAATGTTGGTAACCTTTTTTGACTCCAAAATCATCGTCCACAAATAATTTGTTCCTTGAGGTCCTACTGTGAATACTTCATTCTACCGACAAATGCTGGATCGCCTTTCCAAAAGAATTGCGAGCGTTAGACCCGAATTGTGGAGAGATCGTTCTTTTTTCCTCTTCCACGATAACGCACCAGCGAATACCGCGGCGATTAACATTCAATTTTTGGCCAAAAAAATGATTACTGAGCTTAACCACCCACCATACTCGCCGATTTGAGTCTCTCTGATTACTTCCTGATGATAACGCACCAACACGTACCGCGGCGATTAACACTCAATTTTTGTCCAAAAAATTGATTCCTGTGCTCAGTTGCCTCCCATACTTGCCTGATTTGAGTCCCTCTGACTACTTCCTGTTTCTTAAATTTAAGATTGATTGGAAAGGGGATAAACGAGATATAAAAAGCGGTGACAACGAAGTTAAACAATATTTGAAAAGAGGAAATTTTGAAAGGCATGAAAAGTCTGAAAGATTGTGCCAACATGTATATTATTTCTAATGGAGACTATTTTGAATAAAAAATTGGTTTAAAAAATTATTGTAATTTTTTTTGCGTCTTTTATAGCCCACAGTCTTAAAACTTATGGGACACTCTGTGTATATGTATAATACAGACCTGAAATATAACGTATTTTTACATGAGACATTAAGTACAAGGCGTGTTTTTAAAGTAAGTACCGTTTTGAAATCAAGCCGATGCAGCGCTGCGGTCGGTGTCTTGCACATGCGCATTGTGTACCTATATCTGGTGGCATTAAAACCAAAATCGTTCGTGTTTACTTTTGCGTATTTAAAATGCCTATGCCAATTGAGAATCTCGCCGTCTGTGAAGTACGTGCTGTTATTCGTTTTCTGTGTGCAAAAGGCGAAATACTGGTTGAAATTCACCGTCAGATTTGTGAAGTCTATGGACAAAACATTATGAGTGATGGAATTGGAAGGGAAATGGGTTAGAGCATTCAAGTATGGCCGAAAAAACGTTCATGACGAGGAACGTAGCGGGTGACCTTCAGTGATCACTGAATATTTGGTGCAAGAAGTCGATGAAAAAATTAAAGAAAACAGACGTTTCACGATTTCTTCATTATCATTGGAGTTCCCAAAAGTTTCAACAAGTGTTCTTTACAAAATTGTTATTGAACTGTTAAAGTACCGAAAATTGTACTCACGGCAAATTGTAAATCTCAAATTGTAAATCATATGTCATAACCATTCAACAGAAATGAGATTCGTCTTAAAACAAAATTTTTCGATAAAAAAAGTTAATTAGTTTCTATTCAGCTGATTTCGAAGTCGGGAGATTTAAAGTTCAAATTGTAGTAAAGGCAGTTACTTTTATTCGGATTTGAATACTAGATCGTGGATACCGGTGTTCTTTGGCGGTCGGGTTTCAATTAACCACTCTTCTCAGGAACGATCGACCTGAGACTGTACAAGACTACATTTCATTTACATTTATTATCCTTTGAAATAATATCTTATGGTGGTTCCGGAGGCTAAACAGAAAAAGAGAGACTGCCCGTACGAGAAGCATTGACTTACCTTGTAACGACCAGTTATTTGAAGCGTCTTCCCTTGCGGCAAACTTTTATGATTATGGAATACAAAAGCTTGTATCTTTATCTGTTTTAGCCTCCGGAACTGCAATTACTTCAGAGGATGAATGAGGATGATTCATATGAATATGAATGAAGTGTAGTCTTGTACAATCACAGGCCGACCTCTCCTGAGAAGTGTGGTTAATTGAAACCCAACCACCAAAGAACACCGGTATCCACGATATAGTATTCAAATCCGTATAAAAATTTTTTTTATCATTACTAGGATTTGAACCTTAGAATTCTCGACTTTGAAATCAGCTGATTTTCGATGTACAAAATCTTGTGGTTCGATATGATAAGTGCCTTAATATTGAAAGTAACTATGTAGAAAAGTAGATTAAGATACTGGCTTTCATGTAAAAATAAAATAATTATGGAAAGTCTCTTTGTTTTTTTTTTTTTTTTTTTTTTTTATTTCAAAACGGTACTTACTTTTTTTTAGGAGTTTACACCTCGATATGATCGTCCTATATAAAAATTTATTAGTTAAGTTTAATTTCATAAATTTTTTTTTTCTATGCAATTTTTTTGTTTTTTGAAACATTTTAATATAAATAATTTGTCTATTAGGAAGTTTTATAAAAAAATTTTATAAATTATATTACGTATTTTTATATAATATTATTATTTTTTTTTAATGAAATATATTATTGTAAATTTGTAACCTGCCGATGTTTACTTTTTTCTTTTTTTTTTTTTGTTGTAATTTACATATATAGAATAATGCTGTTTAAATCTGATTTAAAAAAAAAAAAAAAAAAAAAAAAATGCGTTTGTTTACGGGTCGAGGTTAAACAAAACGAGTCGTGATGTGCGTCACAAGTGTGGGAAGTAACCTGTTGAATTCTTTTAACAATATTTTTTATCTAGCGTAAGGATAATCTTGTGATATTGCAATATTCTCCTACTTATATATATATATATATATATATACAAGTAAACCTGTAACACTACTTTAGCGTACTTTTTTTTTTTTAATTTTACGTCAAAAATATTACAAATCTACTATTATATATTACAAAAATATTGTGGTAAATTTTTAATTTAATGCTTCGAAGAATTTCATTATGTATATATTAAGAAATAATTTCCTTAATTGTTATTGATATTTTGTAAAACTTCTTTTTTTTCTTCTTTTTAGATAACAAAACCATAAAATTTGGTAATGTTTAAATAATATAATAAATAGACGTAATTTAAAAAAAAAAAAATTTATCCTGTATTTGTAACTTCTATGACGTAATTTATTACATATAAGTATACAGTATATATATATATATATATATATATATATATACAGATTAGAAATAGTTAGTTGAAATACAAAATAATATAACAAAAAATTAAGGATTACAATTATTATAAAATCATTACATTTTTTTTAACCACAATTTTGATTAAATATATTTTTAAATATGTGTACGTCATGAGAACAAAAAAATAAATAAATAAATTGAAAATAAAAGTTTTCAGATTAATAAATTCATTAGACAATTATAGCTTGTTTTGTTCTCTAGATTGGGCTAGGCACCCTGGACACCAGACGTATTCATTATCCTCATGATTTTGAAAAAACAATTCTTATTTATATACTAGTTGAGCTGAGTAGAGCTGATCTCTTTCCTGTTTGGTTTTATGTTCTCATGAAACCTAGCTACGCTTAGCGGAACGAAATGATCGTTCTAGATTCGATCTCTTCTTAAATCCACTAGGTTAATATAATAGTTAAACTCGTCATCTTAAATCAGCTGATTTTAAAGTCGAGAGTTCTAAGGTTCAAATGCTAGTAAAGGCAGTTTCTTACTTTTATATAGATTTGAATACTAGATTGTGGAAACTGGTGTTCTTTGGTGGTTGGGTTTAAATTAACCACACTTCTCAGGAAAGGTCGACCTGAGATTGTACAAAACTATACTTCATTTACATTCATACATATCATCCTGTGAAGTAATACCTTACGGTGGTTCCGAACATTAAACAGAAAAAGAAAATACTAGATTGTGGATACCGGTGTTCTTTGGTGGTTGGGTTTCAATTAACAACATTTCTCAGGAAAGGTCGATCTGAGATTGTACAAGACTATACTTCATTTACATTCATATATATCATCCTGTGAAGTAATACCTTACGGTAGTTCCGAAGTCTATAAACAAAAAAAAAAACAAAGATTCGATCTCATTTTAGAAGGCTTAATGAAAAAAGTACACCTAAGGAAGATGAAGAAAAATGAAGAGTGAAAGGAGGACATTATGTACAGAAGAAGAAAAGAGAAGAGGAAACGACGAAGGAGGAAATATACAGACTTTACAAATACTTGAAAATAAATTAGATTACAAAAAGCAAAGTAGTAATCTGTACTGGTGAGAACATTTTTTTCAGATATTCATTAAAAAACCCACTGGTCGGCCACTGGGCTGGTCTAGTGGTTAACGCGACATTGGAAATCAGCTGATTTCGAAGTCGAGAGTTCCAAGGTTCAAATCCTAGTAAAGGTAGTTACTTTTATACGGAATTGAATACTAGATCGTGGGTACCGATGTTTTTTGGTAGTTGGGTTTCAATTAACCATACTTCTCAGAAGCGGTCGACCTGAGATTGTACAAGACTACACTTCATTCACATTCATACATATCATCCTCTGAAGTAATACCTTAAGGTAGTTCCGGAGGCTAAACAGAAGAAGAGAAAAAAGAGAGAAAAAGAGATATTCATTAAAGAAAAAAGAATTGCTCATTTTATTTTATTATATTTCTGACGTCATGATTAAAAAAATATAATTAGCAATACAATAATTCTTGTTTCTTTATTGAAATTTATTAATTCACAACTTCGGTCCGAAAGGTGCTAGGATCTCGATCAACGGCTTCCAATCTTCTCTGTGATAACAAAAATGTATCCTACAAATTTGAAAGCAATCGGTAGATTGGTTCTCGCATTATGCTGTTGCAAACAAACAAAACTTACGCATTTATATAAAATTAATGATAAGTTAAATTAATCGATATTCAAATTTTTTATTAATTTATCGATAAGGGAACCCTAAATTAGTTAAAATTTAATTAAATTTAATGATACGTTAAATTAATCGATATTCCAATTTTTTGTTAATTTATCGATAAGGAAACCACCCTACATTAATTAAAATTTATCTTGCAACTGTTTTTTTTTTGCAGGTAGGCTAAATATGGATCACCGAAATATAAATTCTTCTGGTTTTAGGTAGATTTCAAAAGAAAGCTACATATTGTAATGGGTTACATGATTCAACTTCCGAAAAATTTCGACATATCTTCGCGTTTCAAATCTTTCCCAAACGCAAAAATAACCGTCAGTTCAAAAGTTTATATTTCACTTCTGGACACGATAACTGCCATAATTTTGCACAAGAATTTTCAAAGCAACATGATACCACCTTTTTTGAAAATGATCACTTTACTTTCCGCCGACCTCCGTGGCTGAGTGGTAGCGTCTTGGCCTTTCATCCGGAGGTCCAGGGTTCGAATCCCGGTTAGGCATGGCATTTTTTACACAAGCTACAATTCATTCATCTCATCCTCTGAAGATATACCTTAACGGTAGTTCCGGAG
>JAAAKQ030255755.1:0-12317 GCA_010016005.3 Zanna intricata | reverse complement strand
TGTGTGTGTGTGTGTGTGTGTGTGTGTGTTTATCAACTTGTATCATTTGATCATTGAATAATTTAAAATATATAATAGACCCTATTTTTTTATTTATTTTTTTGTGCAAATACGGTTATTGCTATCCTGTTTGTATTAAATCTTTTAATTGACTAGTTTTGTTTAATTACATCCCAAACCAGTTTTCATCTACGGCAGAATTTAAAAAAAAAATTCAAATTTTTTAACCTCCTTCAAACTGTTAAAACTAAAAATTTGAAAAATATATTTATATAGAATATAGCAATGTTCCTTTTATTTTTTATTCCTACATCTGTAATACTAGTTCAGAAGAAGCTAAATTGATCATACATACATTAATATATGTGTAGGTTTGTGTGTGTGTGTTCGCGTGGGGGGTAAACATTTTCCTTTATCCTAATTATATACTGCATTACTATGTAAAGTTAATTATATACTTATACTTTATATATAAGTATTTAAGAATATAATTATTTGTAAAATTAATTGTATACTTACTTATCCAGGTATACTTATTTATACGAGATTAAGTTACTGTCATAAAATTATTGTCACCTCGCTTGAATTAATATTTATATTTTAATACCGCTATCAAACACGTACCAAATAAGTTCCTAGTAGTCGGATAAATCCTTATTTTGGGTTCAGATTTGAGTTAATTTTCTTCAGTTGAAGATTTCACATTTATTTACAGGAGGGAGGCATGGAGGCGTAGGTTTTTTCTTATTTGATATTTCTAATCATGAAGTATATGATTATTATAAATAATTTTACAAGAAGACACCCACATTTAGAGTTTTTTTTAAAGATTCCTGTCAAATTCTACTTAAATGGTAAATTTTGTTAATACTCACTGCTTATCACTAGTTCTGCCAACCTTTGTGTATCGTTAACTGCTACGTAAGATGGTTCTGTTAATCTTAACTTCGTAAATGCGCTGTACTCTCAACAAATGACTGAACAGTATTGATAAAGGAAAATATATTTTTATTTTTTACATGACTTAATCGTTTATATATATATATAGAATTCAATTTTCAGTGAATTACCTTCAAATCAATAATAATATGCATGTTGAATATTAAATGGAAAGACATTAAAAATTGTATTGACCTCAGATGGGTGCTACGAAACAAAAGCTGGCATTTCAATTGAACAAATTGAAAGTAGTATTTAACCATTCTCTACGGTATTGAAAACATAAATACTGTACCTAGTATATAACTGTTAATATACAGAGTGTCCCATAAGTTTCCATACACAGGAAAATTAAACATATTTTTATAAAAATCACTTTTATTTATTTTTGTTATTACAAGAATAATCCAGCTTTTTCAGTATAGCTGGGTTATGCTTGTAATTGCAATATTGTACTTCAAAAGTGGAGGAAAAGCACTGAAAGGTATTCAAAAACATGGTAGTTATGTAGAACATATAAATAAAAGTACTTTACAAAAAAAAGTTTTATTTTTTAAATATAAAAACTTATAGAAAATTATGTAATTATATATAACGATTTATTAATTAATATTAATCACAAGAAAAATGTCATTCACACATATCCAATGTGAAAAAAATTTTAGAGTTTGAAAAGTTCTGTCTTATGAACATTGTAATGGAAAAATTGAGTCTTGTACCTGAGTCTTTTACTTTTTTTCTCATTATTCTTATAGCGTAATTTTTTTTTTTTTTTTTAAGAAAAATTGTAGACATTACGGTAAATTAAGAGTAAAATATACTTATTTTATCATGTGTTTTTCTTTTAATGCAATTTCAACCTTTTATTTATTTATTTATTTTTTTTTTTATATTGTTTAGAGTTTTATATATAGTATAAGAGTGTTATATATATAAATTTAAATAAATAAAAAGCAGTGTAATAATTAAATACACAATTTTTGAAAATCGCTTTTAACTTGATGGCCACAAAAACGAAACTGCTTTTTTGATAAAATGTACGGATAATAAGAAATTTTAAAGAAATTAAGATTTTCTGTCTTCTATTTCAAAAGGTTTTAATTCATACCTTGCATGATGTACTTTTATATGAAATGAGCTAACAGATAACCGAATTCCCCTAGATATAATTGTAACCTCCCTATTCTATTCTGTTCCGTTTTTTAATTAAAATGATGATTTGTGAACTTATTGTTACATTGTTAGAATATATAGTTTAATGTAAAAAAAAAAAATTCTAACTATATTTGAGGGTCAAGACAGCAGTTTTACTCTAATGTCCGCAATATTCAAACAGACCAACGGAAAATGATTTGTACACTTAAAGCGCAGAAAAAAACACCTTTCTTAAATGTACTTAGTTGGAAGAAAAACCTCACAGAATTTTAAGTAGTAACATTTCTCGAGAATTTAGCGGCCTATCTAATTTTAATAGTAAAATTTACAAACCGACAGCGTAATAAAAAAATAATAATTTACTCTTTTTGCTTTATCTCAATAAAAATAAGTTCTTCGCGTTGTTCTAAGGTGAGTTATGGTCAAATGATTTTTGTGCGTTTTATAATTTTATTTCAAAATATATTTTATGCATAATATTAAAAGTATTGCAATGTAGTTGTTTATGAAAAATAACGTATTTTGAAAACTGCCATAATATTTCAATAGCACTTCTATATTTTTTAATGATATTATTAAGTATGTAGATTTTAGATCAATAATACATTATTGGCTACGTAATATTCTGCTAACATTTTTATTGGCCGACTATTCGCGGAAGTTGATTTTAGGAAATTGTTTAATAGTCCACGGTTTTAGCCCTGAAATATTATATTTTTCTATCCAATAAGTTTTGTGTCAGTAAGTTTTTGTGTTATTTTTCTGTCCAATAAGTATGTACGTAAAGTTTTTATTTTTTATCTTTCTGTTTGTAGATAACACAAGCCTGTCAGTCTGTAGAGCATATGGGTGAAATGTGCTAATTGAGATAAAACCGTTTTAATTGACATTTAGTGAACACTCATGTATTTTTAATAACTAGGTTTTACATAAACTAGTAGGTTGTACCAATTCGCATGCTGATATCTTTTAAATATTTTATCTCAAGATTATCACTCGTTTCCATCACATCGTTAAAAATAAATAATATCAAATATAAATTATATTTACAGTATTTTATCAGTATTTTTTATTTATTTAAAACCTGATTATTTGAGTAATTTTTTTTTTTTTTACTGGTAAATTTAATGAAATTGTATATAATGAGTCACTATTTTATCAATGTACATCGAAATTTTATATTTTATGAAACAAGTTTTGTTTATCAGTTTACCAACCTCGTGACGTAGTAATAACGGTGGGTTACTTTTGGAAGGTTTTGAGTTCAAATCCTTGGCGTATTCATTGCTTAACGTAAAAAAGTCTGATGTGGGCACCAAATCACTTCCTTATACACCTATTAAATTACAGGTACACAATTGTTTTTAAATGAAAAATACATTAAATATTATTTTGTTAATAACTTCTGATATTTTTTCATGTTATTATTTTTTTTTTATTATTGAATTATTATTTATCGTAAAAATTCCTTTACAATAAGAGGTAAATAATTATTAATAAATCAATAAATTTAAACTAAAAAAGAAATAAAAATAAGAAATGAAGTCTGATTCAAATCGAGATGTGCCTTCCCTTGTAAAATCCAAATATTTTTTAATTAAATATTTATTTAGCTATAACTATGGAATCAATAAAAATAAGCACTTATGATATATCGTTGAAAAGCCCTCAATGAGAACTTATTACTGCAGTTAAAAAAAATTCCAACTTTGGATTTTTGGTTTTTTTTAGACAGTTTGGTTTTCAGTTGAAATTCCTTCCCTTTTGCAATCAAAAGGGGAGATGCACAACTAAATGTTATAACAGTCCTAAATCCATAATTTCGACATTCTACGGCTAATCGTTTTTGAGTTATGCGAGACATGTACGTTAGCGCCGAAACTAGTCAAAATGGATATTTCCCTTGAAATCTGAGAACCGAAATTTATGTGATTACTTCCACAAGGAAGTAAAAATTAATATAATAACGTTTACGGGGGTAAGCCTGTAGTTGCCAGTAAAAAACATAAATAGTATTCTTATTGACAATTTATTAATGTATAGTTATTGATTTTTTTTATTAATGACAAATTTATACATTAATTGCATTTGTAAAATTACTGTTCAATAAGAAAATTTGAATTCCAGTGTAATCTGTCAAAAAAAAAAATTAATTTGATCATTTTTATCCTTCTTTGTTAATATTTTATATTTAAAAACCTTAATTTACTGCTTGCTTCTGAGAGGGAGTGATTTTAATTAAAAACAGCTGGATACCGTCCTGCGCTATACTATTATAGTGTACACTAATTACACTTTGTAAACATGCCCTGAATCTGTTTACTGCTATTATGATTATTATTATTATTTTGGATTAATATTTAGCTGAAAATAATGGAATTGTATTGTAGTTTTTATCAAAAAATAAATGTTTTTTTTTTTCTACTTCGTATTTTATAAATGAACTAAAAATACGTAATAAAAACACTCATGGATTGATAATTAATTTAAACTTCTTTTGTTTTAGATTTAGGTATTCTGTCATTATTCAAACCTAAAATATATACATATTTATACTTAGGCTTACATGAATATTTTGTCCTTTTAGGTTTACATGAATATTTTGAATGGAATGACGCATTAAAAAGTTAGTTAACGACGTTTACTCTCTTAAAACTTTTGTAACAATTACTGGGATCTGGAAGTTTAGAGTAGAAAATGTAACATTCTCTACCAATAATAATTATAATTTAAAATGATTTATCTGCGCAGTTTTCCTACCTTCATTCGCAAATTTGTTATATTCCACTTTTAAATCTTGCCACCATTTGTTTGCTAGCATAAATATTTAGTATTAATTAAAAAATTCCTCCAAATAGCTTTTGATGTGTACTTCTAGAATATTTAATTATCACCTCTTAATCTACTTCCGCTAATTAAACAAAAATATTCAATATGTTTATATCTAATTCAAAGAACTCTTTTAAAGTGGTGTATGTACAAACCCGCAACTGTACGCTTGGAAATGTCTTTTTCTGTTTTTTTTGAAATTTAGACTATTAGAAAACTACACAACAAATCCTTCAAGTTTTATACAGTTAAAAACAAAAATAAATTTCAAATTAAACACAGTGTTTTTATGTAGTACATTAGATCATAGGAAACTTTTTTTAATGTCCGTTTATAAAGCTAAAGATTCTTAGAAGATAAATATCATATTGAGCGTATTATCTGATACTTCTTTCTTTATTTTTCTATTTAGCCTGGTATCTCCGTAAGTTATTATTTCAGAGCAAGATTAAGGATGATATCTATGAATGTAAATGAAATGTAGTTTTGTACATTTTCAGGTCGAATATTCCTGAGATGGTTGATTCATTGAAACCCAAATTTTAAATATATTTTAACAATCATTTCACCGATAAAAATTGATGTCAGGTTGTTATGTAGCTTTTATAAACTGTTACGAACAAAGGTAAATCGGAAAATAAATGATATTATTCTATTAAGAACAGTTAGGAAATATATTACAAATAAAGGGAAAAAACTACTTAGGTTGTAATGATCGTTAAATTCCATACGATTGAGTCATAACAGTATGCAGTACATTCATGCCAACACAAAAAAACTTTTTTTTCTTTTTTTAATAGTCAATATCGTATGAAACAGATGTAATCTTTTACTCTTGCCAAGAAAATGAATCCATTCAAGAAATGTTATTGGAAATAGTGTACTTTCTTCTTTTGTTTTAAGTATTACTCAACCCAATGTTTTACATTCATGCATATTTATTTTATCATTGGCTTTAATCTATGCATGAAAGAATAACAAGAAGAATCCTTTGTTTTTTTAGTTCTATTAGTTTTCATAATGCAATTATTGATAGGCAGTTGAAATTAAAATTTTGTATAATTCTAAGATTAATTACAGTGCTTAATTTATTTTAAATGGTATTAAAAAATAGTTTACATAAATTTAAGAATGTAAAATGTTAACTTTATTTAAAATTTAAAAAGTAAGTTTCTAAAAAATTGAAGTCTTTATATTTTGCTATATCATTTCAAATTATTGTTTGCTATGGTTAATCAACAAATTATCCAAATTATTTTTCTTATAATATAAATAAAGTTTTTGGTCTATTGGTAGATTAATCCTGTATTATTTTTGTATTTTAATTATTATTTAATCTACAATTGTACTTGTTTAAATTTTATGCCGAATTTTTATTTTATAAATCTTTTATTCTTCTTCAGTTCATGAGATAAAAATTTTATGTGAAGATTTTTTCGGTTTAGAATAACAAGATCTGTTAGAATCTTACTTACTTTATTTCTTCACCGGGTAAAATCGTTTTGGCAGAAATTTTAAATCTTCTTGTTGCCAACTTATATGAAGGCTTACTGAAATCTTCAACTTCAAAAGCTTTAAAAAATAATTATTGTTCATTAACAGTGTATAAGTTTTTTGTTTAAAAAAAATTACTGTGCCAAAAAAAAATTAATCTTTCTATTGGGGTAACGGCTTTTAGTTGAGTATTCATATTTCAGTCAATATCCGTATAATATATATCTTAGTGTTTTCAACTGTTGTAGAGAAGCCAAACACACAGTCATTCAAAATAAGTCAAATAAAATTGACCACGAGTTATTAAGTTTAAATTATTTTAATGAAATTTATTTTAAGAAGATTAATTCATTACATAAACTCACGGCTTATAACATATCTTGGATTAAAATAAATATATTTAATGTATAAAAATTCCAAAAGTAATAAAAATTTAAACTCCAGAACGTATGTAATAAGAATAAAATTTAATATATTAGCATTTAAAGACAAACACATACACACACTCACACACACACATTCTGTGTGTATGTAGGTGTGAGTGTTTGTGGGCAGAATTATGTGATGTAGTCTTTGATATGCCAAAGCTATATTGACTGATTTCAGTGAAAGCAAAATTAAATTTGAGTGACATATATCTTTTGATAAAAAATGATCCAGCAGCATGAAGCAAGAAGTTAGGCCTACATTTGTACATATTTATACATACTTTGGGCATTTTCAATATTGACTGATTTCAGTGAAAGCAAAATGAAATTTGAGTGACATATATCTTTTGATAAAATATAATCCAGCAGCATGAAGCAAGAAGTTAGGCGTACATTTGTACATATTTACACATACTTTGGGAATTTTCAATGCTAAAATTATGTTTATTGATTACTGGATTAGACGTGATGTAATATCGAGATCTGGAAAACGCCGAAATTCAAAATTTGACTCGCTTTTTTTATGTACTATATTGTATACTTCTTTGCATAGACATATTTGTTTTTTAAAAATACTTTTTATATAGCGGTTTTTATTATTTATTCCTATTTTCAAACAAAAATGAGTTAGGATTGGAAAGGTTTTGTTTATTTTCATCGAACTTTATGTTTTGTTATTTTTTATTGCTTAAGTAATTAATTATATTTTTTAATATCCTGACTTTTAACTTAAAATAAATTTTATATACAAAGATAAACAGGAAATATATAATTTAAAATATCACTTGTTTTTTTATTTTATCGTTTTTGTTTCCTATTTTTACTGACGCGATATATTTTATTTTCTGAAAATGTATTTTTTACTTCCTTTTACGAAGTAAAGAAAGTATTGTAATCGCGAAAAATGTTGGTTTTCAGATTTCAACGGAAATATTCATTTTGATAGTTTTGGTGTCACGTCTGCATGTACGAACTAATGTATATATATACATGTAACACATAACTGAAAAAAATTAGCGGTAGATTGTTGAAATTTTATACTTAGGACTGTTGTATTATCTAGTTGTGCACCTCTTCTTCTGAAATTGACTGGTAGAAAAATATGTATATAGTCACACCTTTAAATAAAGCGGGGTTTCAATTTTGAAATATTTGAATTTTGGACTTTTTCTTAACTGCAGCAATAAGCTCTTGTTGAGAGCTTTTCAACGATATATTATAAGTGGTACTTATTTTCATTGGTTCCAGAGTTATAGCCAAATGAAATTTTAACTAATGTAATAGTTAACTTGCAAGATAATATCGCTTCAAACCAGGCTTCATTTCCTTTTCTTTTTTTAACTTTTGTTTTTAATTTAAATATACTGATTTATTAATAATTATTCACCTCTGATTGTAAAAAAAAGTTAACAATAAATAATAATTCAATAATATAAACAAAAAAAAAAAAACAAAATGAAAAAGATATCCGAAGTTATTAGTGAAATAAAATGTTATGTACTTTTCTCAAAACTTTTTACAATTAAAGGTGAATAATTATTAGTAAATCAATATATTTAAATTTAAAAATAATAAAGTTAAAAAAATGTATGTATGTGAAGTCGGATTCGAACTGATGTTTGCTTGCTTACGTATCCGACACATTTTCACTTACACCTCATATCTACTTCAGCGATGTAAAATAAAATTAATTTATAAACTAATATAAAATACTAAGGCAGTTTTTAAGGCCATTATTCTTGAGTATAATTGAATATTGCGTGTTAATATTTTTTAATGATGGCACATAACAGTATACTATAAACACACGCAAATAGGATCAAATCAGTTCCTCGGAGCCCATGGCTTCTCCTTTTTAGCTACAATAGTATGGATCTTAGGTGGCTTATACTGATTTAACTTTTTATAGAAAAGGTCACTATAGTTTTTTTTTTTCAGAATTAAAATAATTTGCTTAAAAAAAAATTTAATCATTAAGTATAATTTTAGTATATTAACAATAATTTTATTTCCAAAGTCTATCTTTTACACATTCTCAAAAACAAGTAACCGTAGAATAGTGAGATTATGTATTTAGAACTATTGTAATATCTAGCTTTGCACCTCCCTTTTTGATTGCTATCCACTGGGGTAATCGACGTTTAGAATAATTGAATGTTACGTTGGTTACAACCATGTATGTTGTATCTGATTATTTGATATTAATTGAAAATTATAATTTAGAATATTATTATTTTTGGAATTTTCGTAGCAAAATTTTCTAAAAATTGTGTATTTATTTTTAAGTACATTTTATTTAATCATTTAACGGAACAATAAAATACAATGTTACGTTGAATAAAACTTACATATTTGGACCACATCTGAATGTGGTGTCCAACTCTGTCTGTATCTATGATACAGATAGATACAAGGCTATTTATTTAAAGAGTAATAAACGGACTTTTACTCTTACCCTAATATATTTCAGCTAAGACTGTTATGTAATACAATGTATTACAATGTAATTGTAATACAATTTAATTGTATAAATTGATTGTATATTTGATGTTAATAAAAAAACTAATATTTTAGTAGTTGCGTAGCTGTCCACTTTATTAAAGAATTGGAGGATTGTATCTTACTTTTGAATGAAATAACTTTAAATGAAGTGAAGGAAATAATGTATATTTCGTCGTTGAAACCAGAATATATGTAACTCCAGGTTTTATCGAAAACTGAATTTTTGTGGTAACTGTTGGATGAAATGCGTATATCCTAAGAATTTAAATAATTCTTCTAAATAGCAATCAGAAAATAGTGTAACTCCATGAGGAATCAGGTGGCAGGAAAACTGGGTATTTCCTTGTTTAAGTAAGGTTATGTAGGTTTTGCTGTAAGGCGTCCATTAATTCTTGTGTAAATGTTCGAAAATATTTTTCTTTAACAATTTGCTTTATATTCAGTCGCTACTATTAGGTAAGTACAATATAAAAATATAAAGTTAAATCATATATTTGTAAAAAAATGTTGTAAAAAAATTTTGTGGAGATACACACTTTTCCTTATTACATTAAACAATTTCGAGGAGTTACACAAAATTCTTGCTTGCCTTCTTCATTTTTTATTTTTCAGGCAATCTATTATCATGTCCTATAGCATTAATAAAATTTTGAAAATGCTGTAGCATCTAGAAGTAAATAACAATAATGACGATGATAACAATAATCAAGATGTTATAATTCAGAGGCAACATCAAATTCTGACAAAAATGCAAAGAATTATTTATTAATTGAAGCAGTCAATCATGGCATTATAATCATTTCAGATATGACAATGCCTATAACCTACCAATACTGCCAGAACCTAATGATACAGAAAATTTAGTGATAAATGTTTAGATGCTTAAATTGTTGTCCTGAGAATTTTGAAACCTCGTTTTAGACTGTAGAAATTGAAGATCATAAAAACGTAAATTCTGAAAGCCAAAATTACGTAAATACGAGTATAGGGTTTTACATACTAAAGACGTTCATGAAACCTCTTATGATGAAAAAGATAACATAAAAAATTTTAAATTAAGTAGTACAACAAGAGATCATTCCTTACCAAAAAATGAAAAAAACAAAGAGAATTGAAAGAACCAGCGTATATGAATGTTTATTATTTAAAAAGAATATTGCTCTTGAACGCCATAAGATCACTGAAAAATAAAGATACAAAATATTTGAGCGATTTTTGAAAAATCTTAGGCAGAGAAACGAGAATATGTCAGGAGCCTTGAAAATTTACATCCAATTAAACGCGAAATTCAAGACGTTCTACAAGTTATCAACTTTGGTATAATTGCCAAATGAATAGAATTTTTAAAAATATGTTTAACAATACTCCTGGGTTACGGCATAATTATACTTTATTATGGACCAAAAATAATACAACTGCCAAAAATTGTGAGGAAAGAAATACTGATCACCGTTCACAGATAATGTGTGTTTCAAAATACTTTTAAATAAATATTTCAAATAAAAATACAATTTTTATTCTTAGATAACGTCGATAATGATATTTTTTTTTTTACCTCCGGAACCACCGTTAAGGTATATCTTCAGAGGATGAGATCAATGAATTGTAGCGTGTGTGAAAAATGCCATACCTGACCGGGATTCGAACCCGGGACCTCCGGTATGAAAGGCCGAGACGCTACCACTCGCGCCATGGAGGCCGGCGTTGATAATGATAAAAACTTTCTTAAGAAAAGTATGAAACTCAGTAAATCATGCATTATTTTCTGTACCAATATGTGTAACTGCAATAAGAAGAAATAAATATTATTAAAATTTATTTTGTTATATAAATATTATTCACTGAATCTTATTCACAAGTTTTTGTGAATATACAAAATTAAACGACAACACAACGAAATTTACTTTTTAAAATATTGAATTTTAAGGTTCTCCTGTAAAATTTACTCAAATAGACTTTGACTCAAATTAGACGCACTTTTCTGGTTTCACCGACGATATGTAATTTAATAGGCGTACAAGGAAATCATGTAGCGTCACATCAGATGTTTTTTATTGAAACTTTTTTTTTAGGATAATCTTACATTAATAAATTTACTTATAAGGATTGTGCTTATAAAATTAGTATTATTTTGGTTCAGCTTTAAATTTGTTTAGATGAAAATGTATTATAGAAATATATTAAAAGTATCCAAATATTAAAGTTTTAAACGTCAATGAATTTTTATACTATACATTCATTTTAAAGATTTACATTTAAATTTGTATAAAATTCACCCATTCATAATTATTAGGAGTTGATTTTATTTACATAGATTCAATTTTACATAAAGTCTTAATAAAAATAACTCCTGAAATTTTTTCAAGATAGTATTTATGTTTAGGCAACGTTGATTAATCGTATACAGAATAGTAAAGAATATGAAATTATATTATCCAATTTAGGATTCGGAAACACGCTTAAGAACACACTTAAACTTACGAGAGAATAATTTTTTTAATTTATTTAAAAATAGAACAGGAGTCTGGGTTTAAAGATAGTCACGTGCAAGGAAGTACATAATGCATTTTTTCTTTTTATCTTTGCGAAACCTTTTATTGTTAACTGTAGTCGCCGGAGTTTATTATTTTAGTTTTATTTCTTGTTACATTTAATTTTTTAACATAACTTATTTAAACAAACTTAAATAGCTTTTAAATAAAAGTAAAAATTTTCTTAATCATTTATTTTTTCAATTTCAATTAATATCCGACTATTATAAGGGATTTTGCATGTTTCATTTTATTTCCTTATTTTTTTATTCATATGAAATACACTTACAACTTAACAAAATCAACTTGATTTTTATTGTGTAAGAAAAATTGATGGGATAATGTTACTTAGTAACAAACTTCTATTTCCTCTCTGTAATTAATGATGATGGTTACATTACAGCTAAAAATGTCGGATTTAATAGAAAATTACACTAAT